>CM070093.1:19180563-19200563 GCA_036178185.1 Liparis tanakae
AATAAGATGTTGACCTTTTCATGACCTTGACCTTGAGCTTATCGATCACAGAATATAATCAAATGATCCCCGGATAATAACCAATCTTCCCACCAAATTCCATGCGATTCAAGAAGATGTTGACCTTTTCATGACCTTGACCTTTGACCCGATCAATCCCAAAATCTAATCAAATGGTCCCCGGATAGTAACCAAGCATCCCACCAAATGTCATGCGATTCGGTTTAATGCTTTTGGACTTATGCGAATAACACGCACGCACGCATACAAATACACAGCGATCAAAACATAACCTTCCGCATTCTCGAAGGCGAAGGTAATAATCCATCCTACTTGTCATCCATGTCGCCGCCTTGGAAGATCTCTGAGGTCTGAGCGTCATGCAGAAATCTATCCCAGCATTCTTTCTTCGCCTGAGACAAGGAGCGCAGCATGTCCCTGGACGTCACGTCACTTGACTGGCCCTTTAGTTTCTTCAGGCGGTTCTCTGCATTAAAATGTGGACAAAAACAACAACTTTATTCTCAATCTATAATGAAAATGTTACAATTGAGGAGGGTAAGGAGAATCACATGTCTGACTTTTAGTCTATACATCAGAACATAGAGAACAGAGATGCCCATCAGGACTTAGAGCCTCTATACAGGGTTCTTACACATTTTGACCAATGGATTTCCATGACTTTTCCATGACTTTAAACCAAATGTCCATGACCAAACCAAAATCTCTGTATAAACATGAAAAATGTAGCGTATTGAGAGCGTATGCCGGCTTATATTTTAAGCGTCTTTCTTTAAAAATAGATTAATTATTTCAAACTCGGCGTAAATGAACATGTGATTTCAACAAATTTCTATGACTTTTCCCAAACTTTTATGATTTAAGTTTTTTCCATGACTTTTCCAGGTCTGGAAATTACCATTTTAAAATTCCATGACTTTTCCAGGTTTTCCGTGACCGTACGAACCCTTCCTATAATTCAAGTATTTGATTGAGATGATGGGTGCCATAATGAGGACAGGGTGAGCTAAATGTGACATGATGCATTCATGGAAGAGACAGGGTGACGCTGGTACCTAAACTGGCGATGTAGATCTCAGAATCGTCCATGGGTTTCCATTCGGTGAGAGAAGATCTAGTATTCATCCCATTTGAGAGTCCATTGACCTGCGATCCGATTTGTTCGGCTGGCTGGAACGAGTCTCTGAACTCCGTGTTGACCTCCCGGGCTGGTGGAGCTTGCGGCCCCGGCAGAGTGGAGCAGATCTCGGTCCACAGCTCCCCGCTGGACCGGGAGAGCTCGTGGTCCAAGTCTTCAATCATGCTGCTCCACTGACTGACCTGGAACAGAAGTCGAGATGATTAGCATGCCCAGTGTTGTTTATTATGGGTCTGTCTGCAGTATTAACACCCCGGCATGTTCTTGAGTCAATTAGAAAACAAAACGAAAGGTAATCTGCGCAGAATTCAACATAATCACATCAAAAGCTGAGCTTTAATTTACCATCATGTATCAACATAGCGACATTTGTGTCTACAACCTATTTCCTTGAGTATTGTTATATTTCAACTGTTTTTAAATGGTAATGTGTCATAATGATTTAAAAGCATATCTTACCTGAGTGAGACTCTCAATAGAAGAATCGCTATTTCTTCTAAACGTATGATTTTAAAGATTAGATATTAGCCTCGCGAGCTAACTGTGTCCATGATCCACAGTGTGTAATAGGGAACGCCTACTTCCTTGTTTAGTATCATATGATTGGACACTGTAACCGTCCGTCAAATTGTTCTACAATATGATTGGATATCTGGGTCTTCCTGTTGGAAATCCGCATCTTATTGGCCAGGCGCTGTAGAAGAGTCAGGTAGTTGGTTCCGGCTGGAAGGATCAGACACGGGGACGAACTATCGAGGTAAACAAGTGGTGCTGATCGCGGTGGATTGTTTTAAGATTTGACATTAGCATTGGCAAACTGTTCGGTGATATGATGGGTAAATAATGCAATGTGAATGTGTTTGTTGCGGTATAATATGGAGCTGGGTCAACTCGGCGGCTAACTGTGAAATTGTCTTTATATTAAATATATTATTCTGCAAAATTCACTTACGCTAGGAATGTTTGACAACCTTATTATCACGCCTATTAAAAGTGTGTTACAGTTACTTGTGTGTCACGTTGATCACCATGTCTCTGCAGGAGGAACCATCGTAGGAGATGCATGCGGCGCTGCGCCTGGTCGCGGTGGCCGTCCCGATGGGTGTGCTGCTGTCCCGGACCATGGCCTGGATGTCCAGCGGCAACACGCACGCAGAGCTCATCAGCAGGCTGAGGGGTAATGCTCCGATCTCAGGGACGACAAGGTCGTTGACTGAACGCCTCAAAGGTCCACAACGTAAAGCGTGACAGCTGCTGCTCTTATGATATGATATGATATGATCTGATCTGATATGATATTCATTTATTCGTCCCACAGTGGGGACATTTAAAAAATCACAGCAGCGGTTCACATCAGAGCATCAATGAAAATAAATGTAAATCACAAAACTAAATACTAAATACTAATACTAAATATACAGGGGAAAAACTAAAGTAAAGTACAGAGTTTGCCAGGATCTCCAGCGATCGTCTGCAGTGTGTTGTGCAGCCTGACAGCACCAGGAAGGACGGACTTGTGGTTCCTCTCCCTCATACACCGGGGAGGAATCAGCCGGTGGCTGAAGGAGATGTGCAGAGCTGCCAGAGTGTCATGCATGGGGTGGGAGGTGTGGTTCATCAGGGACGAGAGCTATACTGTACTATGCTATACTTATACTGAGGGGAACACGATAGTGTTCTCTCGATTCGTGTGGAGTATGACAACATTAAGAATAGGAAAATACACGTATTGTATTACTTACAATCATCAAGAGACACATTTAAATAAATAAAACGAAAAGGGCTGCTGGATATTACACTGAACAAAGGATACTCTTGGGGCAATTTGAAATTAGAAAGTTACATTTATACTCTTAAATTCAAAACTCTAAAATTGAAATGCAAAGCTTAATTTTGTATCTCTGATGTCTGAACACAAATTAAAGGAAAGATGCATGAGAACAATTAAATGTTTGGTCTCATGTAACATTTAAGACAAATAAATATGTGTGCCTTATCATGATGTCACGATGACAAATATCCTACTTAATTATCAAAACACAATATACATATAATATAAGCTTTACATATTGACACTGCACATTGCTTTTATTTGTTATATCTAAAAAGCTTGTGTTAATTTGTTTTCCATTCACATTAAAGGGTAAAGGGAAACACACCGGGTTCAATCTGCACACATTATCCAGGTCAACTCGGTGTAATTCACATTGATAATTGATCATGAACTCTTTTCTCCTCCAGATCACGGGGTGATCCGCAGCGACCGCGTGTTCGATGCCATGCTGGCTACAGACAGAGGGCTCTACGTAAAAGACTCTCCCTATGCAGACTCTCCTCAATCCATAGGTATTCATTAACGCCTCACGCACACTCATTAAGGCCCATTCCCACGCACATTCCTATTATTATGGTTCACACACTTACCTATTATTATGGTAGCATTTATTTCAGTCATTACATTAATTGTGTGTTTCATGAGCACAGATGTGTGATATGACTGTTTTATGGTATTTTATTTGCACAGGCTACAGGGCGACCATCAGTGCACCGCACATGGTGAGTAACTCGCACTGAACTGCGATAAGAATAATTGATGTACGTACACACGATGGCATGAATGTTTTCCTATGATGGTTTCACAGCATGCTCACGCGTTGGAGCTGTTAAGTGACAAACTAACTGAAGGGGCATCGGCACTGGATGTGGGTTCAGGGAGCGGATATCTCACAGCCTGCTTTGCAAGAATGGTAAGTGCTGTAAAACGTTGCATGTTTCCTATTAGTTGGTATAACATGCACTATATGATTGAGTAATAACTGCATTTTTTCTTCTTTTCTTTAGACGGGCCCTAGTGGTAGAGTGCTTGGCATTGAACACATTAATGAACTGGTTCAAATGTCTATAAGAAATGTGCAAGCTGATGACCCAGAACTGCTCACCTCTGGACGCATCAAACTCACAGGTCAGTCATGAGAAGTCATGCATTTAAAAAAAATGTATGTCGCAACAGCCACAACATACCGACGTCTTTCCACAGTGGGAGATGGAAGACTCGGCAACCAAGAAGGAGCGCCGTATGATGCCATTCATGTTGGAGCAGCTGCAGCGACTGTTCCTAAGGCTGTAAGGACACACATGGCTTTCACTTCTATAAAAATAGAAAAAGAGAAAGTATGCGCTTATTTAGCGACATCCAAAATCCACATCAATGTAGCACAGAGAGGTTGAAACGCAATGCAGAGCAATCTTTCAAAGAGTTATCTTTTAATTGTCAGGACAAGTACATTCAGTGTTCAAATAATACTTATTCCTATATAGAAAATGTGTCTGCTTTATAAAATAATGTACTTTTAAAATGTCTATGTAGCTCACACAAAGATGAGTAGGACAACTTTTTTTTTATTGTAAAACGGTATCTCAAGAAGGATGTGCCTCATTTATCTGCATTTATCTACAGGAGCAAAGTAAATCTTAAACATTCAGCGGCTTCCAGAACATATTTTCTTTTCTCATGTCTTGTAAACTGTGATATAACTTTGATATACAGAGGACAGCTGGCATTTGCTTCTTGAACATGAACTCGTGTGGCATTTCTGTTTCCTGCCATCTGTTGGTCAAAGCTCTTGGAGCAGCTGAGGCCCGGTGGGCGCTTGGTTCTGCCGGTGGGGCCCGACGGCGGCAGTCAGGTGTTGGAGCAGTACGACCGCCAGAGCGATGGGACCTTCCTCAAGAAAGCTTTGATGGGAGTGGTCTACGTCCCCCTGACCGACAAGAGGCGTCAGTGGCCTGGGTATTGCACAACAACATGCTTATAGTCCGTTTTATAGTTTAGTCTAAAAAAAACAAAACAAAACATAAATAACTTGTT
Organism: Liparis tanakae; assembly: GCA_036178185.1. Classification (NCBI taxonomy): domain Eukaryota; kingdom Metazoa; phylum Chordata; class Actinopteri; order Perciformes; family Liparidae; genus Liparis; species Liparis tanakae. The sequence goes on from CM070093.1 coordinate 19,185,591, forward strand.
TTTTCCTGTTTTCTGTTTAATACCATTAACGAAAAAAGCACAAGATTTTTCTGTTGTTTTCGTCTTGAAGATCGACGCAAAGAAAGGCAGGCGACCCGGAATTATGGGTCTCTCAAAATAAAAGACGAGACAATATAAGAATTGTAGTTTGTAATACAGTTTAATCAAAGTCATTTGCGTGCAGAGTTGTTGCTGTTGGCGCACATTTATCACCTGTATTGTGCCGTTTCTTGAGTGAATGCCAAGCAGAGTCTTTAAGAAAAGATGCAGAGTAAAGGTGTTCGACCAGTAGATGACAGTCTATAACTAAATATGTAAGCAAACGCATAAACAAAAATGGGCGTTGAGCTGTTAGTGGAGAAACTGAATTTGCGGATATTCAAGGAATTAAAATTCTCAACTGATTTCATTTCCAAAGCCAACGTTAAGTGTCTAATTAAAAGAACTTGGGCTAAAGTTGTGAGTGCCAAAAAAGGCCACGCCCTTCAGACGTGTTGTGTAGGTAAAGCTATGATTTAAGGTTTGTTTTATGCATCATGAGTCACCTCCACCTCCCTCCTGTGGCGTGTTGTTGTTGTTGTTGTTGTTGTGGTTGTTGTTGTTTATATCAATGCTATCCATCCCTCTCTCCCCAGAGGTGAGCTTTGAATGCAGTGTGGTTGCCCCGACAGGAGGTGGCGGTGGTGCTGCAGCTCTGGGGCCCCGTAGTTGATGGTATCACTGAGCTCTGGTCTTCATCCACCACCTACCTCTCTGGGTTGTCACCCAGCAACTACAAGGAGGCTCCTTCTGTTTGCCCAACCAGACTGTCTTCCAAGAGGGTTAAACCCGTGAGCGACCACGGCTGGACAGATGACCTTCCTGTGATGAGGTTATTGTGAATTACTGACAAAGAAAGGATTCCTGTGATCGAAGGGATTCATAGTTTTCTATATTGGGAAGTCAGTCATGTTCAGCTTTGAGAAAAGTGCAATATCAGTTTAAGATGCGACAAAATGTTTGCTTCTGGCTTGTGGGAAATTTGGATAAGTGGTACATTTGTGACTGTGTGTAATCTTATGGGGACATTTGATCTATGAATGCAGTAACACAAGGCAAGGAAGTAGATGGACAATTCAGCAAATTAACAATGTGTGTGTGTGTGTATATATATATATATATATAAATAAATAAATACGAACTTCCTACTGGCTTCATATACTGTATGTCCTGTTTGAAATTGTTACTGTAGAGCAGAGGGGTCATTGGGCCAAATCATTCTTAATTGAGGCACCCTTTTTTCTCTGTTCTTTTTTAACAAAACATACATGAAAATTTTACAACCCAATAAATGAATACAATATGTTTTTCATTTTTCTCCAGCAAATTATTTCATCGGGGTCTCTGTGAGCTTCAGAAATGACACATATGTTTATTATTTTGAAGGAGATTATGATTTTAACAAGGTTCTACAGTTAATTATTCTCAGAAGAATTCAAATAAATGCCCTGTCAGATATCAAAACACATTTGGGGGGAATTGATGACAAAGAGCGTAATTTGTCTTACTTATACTCAATACTTAAATACTTATTAATGAAGAAAAAATTGGTCTCCAGCAGAAGGGGCACTTTTCTCATCCAGGGCAAAAGGGGAGGAGCTTGAGCATCACTAGGGGCCTATCTGTGCACGCGCCTGAACTTCAGCATATTACTCCTTTAATATCCACTAAAAATAAACGAAATACCTATTGTGAAAAACTGGCGGCGATAATGCCTCGTTGATTAGCTGATTTGTTCTTCGGGAAGATGATAAAGAAGCGCCCGCAAAGTTTGACGTGTACAACTACAAACCGGATTGATTGGACTACATCCCTACGTCATCACTGTGCGCGGTTAGTCAGAAGGTCCTCTGTCTAGAAAGCTATGCACGTGAGTGCGTCTGTCAGAGGTTTGAGAAAACCTAATTTGCTACAGTCTCTCTTTTCTTCGGCTCAAACGGCCGCTAACAAGCGAGCGACAGATCAAATACAGCGTCACTTTACTTCGTTTTATCGCGCTGTTAGTCCTCTGAATCGCCATTTTTATGTCCCACAGTGTGGACGGAGCAGCTCGACCATGGAGCAGGCAGCGCGCGACGAGTCAGCCCCGGAGGAGGTAAACATCCCGGTGTCTGCCGAGGGAACCGCAACGGAGGCGGCGGCGGAAAGTGTCAAAAGAAAGAGCGACGAGGCGGGCGAAGCCGAGACACGAGTCCAGAGCAAGAGGCGGAGAGGAGCGGGAGGGAAGAAGCTCCGCCCGGGCGAGCGATACGTCCCCCCTCCGCAGAAGCGCAACCCGGGGGTCAGCTTCTGCCAGGAGCATTTCGACGAGACCTCCTACTACTTCGAAGGAGGCCTCCGCAAAGTGCACCCGTACTACTTTGACTTCAAGACGTACTGCAAGGGTCGGTGGATTGGGAAGAGCCTCCTGGAGGTGTTCAAGAGCGAGTTCAGAACCGAGTCCATCGAGTACTACCAGCGGGCGACCAAAGAGGGTCGCATCCGGCTGAACGAGACGCCTGTGGAGGACCTGTCCATCGTGCTCCGGGTCAGTGCCACCACTATGCTGTCATGTCTCAGGTGTTATCCTGAGGGTATGTCCCTTCAGGTTTAATCTAAGAAAACTATAGTTCCTCTATAGTGATTTTTCTCAATGTGACGTCACCTTTTTTTAAGGTGTGTCTAGCTTTTCTTGTTGGGACAGAATGCTGTGTCACATGGCAGAGGTTTAACATCCATTCAGAGGTTTAACATCCATTCCCGTAAACCTAAACCTAGGGTTCTTAATTAAAGTCATGGAATTTTAAAATGGTAATTTTCAGGCCTGGAGAAGTCATGGAAAAAACTTAAATCATAAAAGTTTTGGAAAAGTCATGGAAATGTGTTATAATCACATGTTCGTTTGAGGTTGAGTTCATGGAGTTTGAAATAATTCACGTTTTTTAAAGAAAGACGCTTAAAACATCCGCTCTCAATACACTAAATATTCTAATTTGTTTATATTTATACTGAGATTTCAGTTTGGTCATGAAAATGTGGTTTAAAGTCCTGGAAATCCATTGGTCAAAATGTGTAAAAACCCTGTAGACCATATCATGTGATCTGCTGCATCACAAAGATGATTTAACGACCCCCCCCCCCCTATTGTCACCGTCCACAGAACAATGACCTGATGAAGAACACAGTGCACCGCCACGAGCCCCCTGTCGTCGGCAGACCCCTGGAGGTGCTGGTGGACGACGGCGAAGTGCTCGTGGTCAACAAGCCGGCGTCCATCCCGGTCCACCCCTGCGGCCGTTTCCGCCACAACACGGTGATTTTCATCTTGGGAAAAGAGCGCGGCATCTCCGAGCTGCACACGGTCCACAGACTGGACCGGCTCACCTCGGGGGTGCTGCTGTTCGCCCGGACGCTGGAGACGTCCAAGAAACTGGACCAGTTGGTGAGAGACAGACAGGTGCGTTCATGATGGGATGGATTCTCACGTGGTTCAATCCACAGTACAACCACTGTCGTGCGTTTAGACATTAGTGGTAATGTTCTTCAGCTTTTGTCGTCCTTTTTCTGTAATGCATCAAAAGTGCTTTTGCCATTGCGGTCTTAAAAATGTCCTTTTTTTTTCTACATTTGTACTTTCTAACAGCTTGAAAAGGAGTACGTGTGCAGAGTCGAGGGTGAGTTTCCAGAAGGGGAGCTGGTCTCCGAGGAGCCCATCCTGGTCGTTTCCTTTAAAATCGGCCTCTGCCGCGTCGATCCGAAGGGAAAGGACTGCAGAACCGTCTTCCAGAGGCTGAGCTTCAATGGAAGAACCAGCGTGGTCCGCTGTTGCCCGCTGACTGGCCGAACACACCAGATCCGGGTCCACCTCCAGTACCTGGGCTTCCCCATCCTCAATGATCCCGTCTACGGGTCCTCGGCCTGGGGTCCGCACAGGGGCAGGGGGGGGCTGGTGGGAAAGAGTAACGAGGAGCTGCTGCAGGCCCTGGAAGAGGAACATCGCTCGCAGGAAAGTCGCTACCTGCTGGATATTCCGGATGATGGGATTGAGCAGAAGGCAGAGAAATCCAAAAGATCTGAGAAGGTACACCTGTCGGACGTCTCTTCTGAGCCCAACGGAAGTGAAGAGAGTCGTCAGATCGACGCCCAGGTGCCGACAGGCGGCAGCTTGAGCGGTGAGGCGGCGGATAAGGGCAGTCAGGGCTCCACGGAGCCAGAGGGCAACACTACCTCGTCAGTCAGACCTCAGGCCGACTCATCGAATGGAAATCTAACCGGGGAACCGACTCTCAAAGGTCCCCCAGAGACCCGAGACCACCTGTGCAGCGAGTGTAAGCTGGTCCGACCAGATCCCACCGAGAAAGAACTGGTCATGTGTCTCCACGCGCTGCGCTACAAGGGACCTGATTTTGAGTATTCCACGCCGTTACCCTATTGGGCCCAAGAGGACTGGGTGGAGACTGATTGGAGCTGACCGGACGCTCCTCTCTTTGGTGTTTACTTTACGGGCGCCATGCATATTCCTTTTTTATTTTTACAGACCTTTAAATCCTTTGAGAGGTTTTGCTTTGAGGCAGTTTGGATGTTCTTGCATATGATGAATGTAGAAATCTGTATTCCAGTGGCTCTAAGCTGTTTATGCCTTAAATACAAATGGAACATGATTTACACGGTTTTAATATAACAAAAAATAGCTTTATATGATTTCATCCTCTCATGGAATCTGCCCAGTACAAAACCAATGATTTGAAATAAAAGAAAAGCCAGTCTGCCGGAAAATAAACGATTCATTTTATTTGAGCTTTGTGAAAAATGAAGAACATGGACACCTGTAAATGATAGTGGTGTTAACTTTGTTTTAAGGGGGAGTCGGCAATTCTATAGAAATTGTTATCTGTAATGAACAGCTAAACATAAAGTTGTGATCACACAGTCAAGTTGTCAAAAGAAAACTCTTTACGAGGGCGACGCTCGGCACATCGGACACAAGTCTCCTCCTGGCCACCATCACTGCTCCTCCAAACCTCTGAATATACTTTAGGACCATATAAACATCTATTAATTTTATATTTCTTAAAGGACACACCCTTTAATCCTGCGGTAGCGCCCAGCTTACTTTACCAACAGTGTATAAATACACTTGGTGATATATCTGCATTAGAAACCCGTTGTCTTTTTGTACAGTAAGTAAACATTACATGTATTTGGCTCCGACACTTGAATAAACGAACTGACTGATTTGCCAGTGAAACACTAAATGCAAACGAGCCAGCACACTACAAATAGCACATTACTAACGATAGCTCTCTGGCTTTCTACGCAATGGTCACAAAGGACATACTGTACACCTTATTACGTGCAAAACCAACTGACTTTAGTTAAGTGACAGTTTGCTACTCGATGCAACTCTTTCTCTGTTTATCTCATTAGAGAAATTGTCTTCAGTCCATGAATGCGTGTGACTCATTGACATTGTATTTTGTTATAACCCCCAGTCGTTGCAGATGTTCCCAAAGTTCCAGGCACAATCAGGGTTCATACGGTCATGGAAAACCTGGAAAAGTCATGGAATTTTAAAATGGTCATTTCCAGGTCTGGAAAAGTCATGGAAAAAAAACCTTAAATCATAAAAGTTTTGGAAAAGTCATGGAAATGTGTTATAATCACGCAGAGTTTGAAATAATGTTTTTTTTAAAGAGGCTCAAAATATAAGCCGGCCTACACTCTCAATACGCAAAATGTTCTAAATGTTTCATGTTTATACCAATATTTTAGTTTTGTAATGGAAATTTGATTTAAAGTCATGGAAAAATCATGGAAATTTGTTATCGCATGTTTTTTTAAAGAAAGACGCTCAAAATATAAGCCGGCATACGCTCTCAATACGCTACATTTTTCATGTTTATACCGAGATTTCAGTTTGGTTATGGAAATTTGGTTTAAAGTCATGGAAAAGTCCTGAAAATCCAGCAGTCAAAATGTGTAAGAACCCTGCACAAAGTAAACTCTGCAGGTGCAGTACTTTTTCTCTAAGAGAGCTTAATATCTCATCGTCTTCCTTCTGAAAATGCAGTTATGTACAAGTCATGCTTTGATGAGACCTCCCGCTGAGGAGACGCTCGCCATCGGACCCCGGGACACCCCCGGCAGCAACGTGAAACAAACATGCGGTCGCATGTCACGTCTGGTTGGCTTATTCTTCCTTTATGTATTACTCAAAAGCAACGGTGTATACTCCTTTTGTACTTCCTCTACGTCCGCACATCGTTTGCAAAGACTCCGGCATCTTCGCTCAACACGCGTCCTCCCGTTGTCCGTCCCTCTTGATCCAAACATCTGGCAGGTCCGGCTGACTGTTGGGTAGGACCACGTCTTCGCTCTGACTGGAGCGCCCCTTGGTACCAGTCTCGTACACCGTCTCTCTCAGGGACAGACGCAGTGTGTCCCTCTTCCCGTTCAAGTGTCCCGGTTGTAACTCGACCTCTTCTTCGTCTCCATTGGGCTGCGTACCAGAAGGCCCCGGTTCGATTTCGTCGCTCAGGCACGTTTCGCAAGAGTCCTCCAGACCCTCTCCGGAGCTCTGAGACAGCGAGGACAGGTGCCTTGTATTGGAGTGCGGATGGGGATAGAGGCCCTCCTCCGCGGGGTGGTTGTCTTTGCAGAGCGAAGGCTGGTCGATGGTCTCCAGCGTGTGGCTGACGATGGTGTCCTCCATGCTGGACGACGAGGACATGGACGTGTCGTTCCAGTGCTTGACCCCACCGGACTGCCCTCTGCATGTTTGACACAGCCGTTTGTCGTTTCCCACGTCTTCAGGCCGGAGGCTGTTCGCTCGGTACGGAGAGGAGGTCTGGAGGGCCGCCGGCGGTTGGCAGGTGTTGGGGTGACGGCCGCACATCTCCTCGCCGTCCACCCCGATGCTGTTGCTGCCCGTGTCCCGCCCGCAGTAGTCGATCTCGTCGGACAGCACCGACGGCCGGTTGGACAGCTTGCTGGTGCATGTGCTGTTTTCAAAGCTGTCGCTCAGTCGGTAGGCCAGCGGCTGCAGCTCGTACTGCTCCGGCCCCCGGCCCCCGCCCCCCCCTGCGCCGGGCTGTTTCTGTCTCTGCTGACGCTGGTGGTCGGGGTAGAGATAGCCAGCTGCGTCCTTCTCATAGCTCCTCCTCAATCGAGATCTGCCGAAGGCCCCGTTAGACGAGGAGGAGCCGGGGTCCGCTACCGGCGCGCCGTCGCCGTGACCCGAGAGGCACGGCAGCAGGACCTCTCCGCAGTTCTTCTGGGGTCCAAAAAAGCAGCACAGGGACTGGAAGAAGAAGGTGGCAAATCCACACGCTACACATTTCACCAAAAAGAGGAAAATGCCCAGTTTTCTGAAAAGCAAAACCGTGGCAGGCAACATGATGATCCCCATTGAAAAGAACGCGCCGGAAATTATTGCTACGGGGCATCCCATTATTTTAGTGGCGTGTGCTACTTTGCCAATTTTATCTGAATGAGGAGCCAAGCTGTAGGAAATGCAGTAGTTGGCAACAAAGTCCACAGACAGCCCGGCCGCCGCGGATATGAACAGAGCCTCGATGCCACTCAGCTGCCATTCAAGAAGAACAAGGAGGCCGATGGTGACAAAAACACTCCCTCCCACCGCCACAGTCCCGTAGATGCTCAGCAGAATATTCCAGGTGGTTAAGAGAAGCGAAGCGAACGTGAGAGCGACTGAGAACCCTGCTACCACGAGAGTCTCTGAGCTTAACGCGTGTTGCAGATCGAAAAGAGACAACTGACTGACGAACCAGCCGTTCTGCAGGCCCTGTGGGGCGCCGGACATTTCCTTGTTAAACCACGTGAGAATCTCTCCGTAGAAAAGACTCGTCTGGCTGAAGTTGAAGCTGTAGAGGTATGTGGTTCTGAACGCCAACACGAGGGCAGCGACGCTGCCGTCTGGCTGGAAGTACAGGCCTCCGCTGGGGGCCGGATGCTCCTCGGCATACCGCTCCGCCAGCATCATACCGAGGCACTTCTCAAAAACGCTCGGAGGGTAAGGGAAGGGGATGTCGTTGCAACAAAAAGGGAGGGAGTCGTCGCCCTCCGAGCACCGTCTGACGGTCACCCATTGTGCGAGCTGCTCCACGAGACAGACATTGTCCGTGGTAACGTCTTTATCCTCAGAGGACGGAGGAGAATAAAAGCTTTGGTTCTGAACCCGTGAGCATAGATCCCTCAACCACACCTGAGCCTCTGGCTGGCTCATGTTGAACTCGGGGTCGTAAACCAAAGAGCCGTTGCTCTTGGGGTTGAAGTGATCCCCGTTGTCCGTCGGTTTGACGCCCCAAACGAGTCTCAACTCAACGGCTTTCTCCTCTCCGTTCCTCTGTCTCTCGAACATAAACATGTGGCGGTACTCGGCGTCGTATCTCTCGAAGGGGTGATTGGAGCGAAAGAGCTGAGCCACCCCGCTGTCCAGGGTGGGCAGCGTCATGCCCGGGTCGATGCAGGACATGTACGCGCCCCCGGCGGCCAGCACGGCGAACCAGCACACCCAGATGTACCGGAACTTCACCACGCCGCACGGGAGGATTTTCAGAAATAGCAAATTTGAAGTGTCACCGAGACCTTTTTTTAACTCTCTCAGCTTCTGCCCGAGAGTGAAGAGGCACCTCTTGCGCAAGCTGGTGTCCCAGAAGCCGCCGCCGCCGTGTTTGGAGCAGCACGGTTTCCACCCCTGCGCCGCCACCGCCGCGGAGGACGCGTCGACGTAGCGCTCGCGCAGAACCAAAGCGCACGGCAGCCACGCCAACGCCGCCACGGAGTTGACGAACGAGGCCGTTCCCAGATAAACGGAGAAGCATCGGATTACCGTGATGCTGCTGAGATAACCGGAGAAAAACGCCGCGCTGGAGGTCAACCCCGACGCCAAGATCAAATGTCCGACCTCCTGCAGCGCTCTGTTCACTCTCTTCTCGAGGGAGGCCGACGGGTTCTGGGACCGCTGCAGATTCCAGAAGTCGGTGAAGATGAAAACCTGATTGGAGCAGCTTCCCAGGAGAACGAGAGCGGCCGAGAGGTTGACCAGCGGGAAGAACGTCAGACGGAAAGCTACCTTGTAGAGGAAATAGGAGGTGAGGAGGGAGCCGGTGACGGCGATGACAGATAACGCTACGAGGAAGAGAGAGTGGAGGTAAAGAGCCATCGTGAAGAGCAGGCAGGCCACGGCGAGCACGGGGTAGATCGAATCCCTCGCCAGGTAATACTTGAAGAGCCTCTGCTTGAGGCCGAAGTCCATGCCCGTGATGGTGGTGTTGTTGTGCCTCAGCTCTCTGCCCTCCAGACTGTTCATGTACATCTCCATCATGTGTTCCCCTTTGTCGACGGGTAAGAACAGGAGGCTGTACTTCAGCGTGGGGATCTGGTATTCGACGGTCTGCGGGCTGAGGAAGTCTTTGTCCACCAGGAAGTGCAGGATCTGGAACACCACGCGAGATTGTTTACAGCGGGACGGGACGGAGGAGCAGCCGCCGTGGTTGGGTCTGTCCACACAAGCTTCCACGAGATGTCCCTCGTGGTAGTAGGGACCGCATTTCCGGAGGAGGTTCAAGGAATCAGACACCTGAGTGAGGAAATGGAGGGAAGAAAACTTTTAAAAACCTATTCAGTGCACTCCTGTTAATTATAATGCAGGGCTGCAGCAACAACTTGAAGGGAGAGTTGAAATCGTGGAATATTACTCCAACCAACTATGCCATGGCCCTGCTGAGACTCCGCCCACTCCTCCTCTCTACTTCCATCTGCCTGATGGATCGTGGAGGTCAGGATTGTGGAATATGCCGACTACCAACTATTCATTCACTCTGTCATATTCATTGATTGTGTTGTTACTGTGTTTTAATTTGTGTATAATGATTCCTTCTGGTCACATGACGTCTATTGTTCTGTCCATCCTGGAGAGGGATCCTCCATTGTTCTCTCCTGAAGGGTTCTTCCCTTTCTTCCCCTATGAAGGGTTGTTTGGGAGTTTTTTCTGATCCAATGTGAGGTTTTGGGACAGGGATGTCTATGTGTACAGATTGTAAAGCACTCTGAGGCAAATGTGTAATTTGTGAAAATGGGCTATACAAAATAAACTGAATTGAAACCGTAAAATCAATTCTAAAACTCACAGGATTCTTCTTGAATTGAAATGTGCACATTTGTTTTTCGCTGGAAAGTTGGATGACGAGATCATTCCCACGTCTTCTAATCTTACTCTCGTGTAAAACACTTTCACAACTCACACTGAATGGTTAAATTCACATTCAAGCTAAGTACAACTCATGTCGTAACCCACTGTTTGGTAATTACTTAATAAAAAGAAGAAAGCTACCCAACCTGGTGTGAGGTGAGACTGAGGCAGCAGGAGGCGTTAGCGAGGAGAGCCAAGTAGTTCCCCAGAGACCAGCTTGGACAACAGCCGCTCCGGGCCGTCCCCTCGGCCGCCCCCCTCACGTGCTGCTGGCACAAGTCCTGGAACTGAGCCTGGGAGCGAATCTGCGTCAGACGAGCAAAAGATCTTCTGAACACATGCCCGGATTTTAAAAAACGGAAAATGTAATAATTTGAGACAAGAAAAAGCACATAAAGTAGTTTAAAGATATAAAAAGTCAGAAGAGCAAAGCTGAGCGAACCCTGGACTGCTCCATCTCACACATGGCGTGGATGGCCCTCAGACTCCAGAGGCTGGCGGAGTTTTCTGACCGAAACACCAGCTGAGCCAAACCGCCGCCTGCATGGGGAGAGACGGATGTGAGAAAACTCCAGCCGCTGTCAAACCAGACTAGAAACACATGTCTCGTGTTCTGTCCTCTCGTCGGTTTTGAGTTACAATTTGGCTTCATAAAGTAAAAATAAACCCTCAGAGCTTCTTGTAACTGCTTGTAAAGCCATTTATGGAGTTGTCTGTGTATTCATACGGCAAACCAAAGAACGGTATTTCATCTGCTAGCACATTATTTTAAAATAAAGCCTAGAAAAATAAATATGGGATAACCTGCTAAATGAAATGCATTCAAGCTGTTCTCCTAAAAGCTAAAAGCTATTAATCATATCTTCTTGCAATCTCAGTATTTTGTTATTTTAGCAATGTGATGTAACTGTTGATGGACTGTTATTATTGTTATTAAGGGCTTTGCCTTCAGCTCCCAGGATCCTCATGTATGAGAATAAGTTGCTCAAGTGTTGAATAAGATTGACATTGTTTTAATAATTTAATCTATCTCTCTGAGGATGCTGGAGCCAGCCGTGTCACGCATCCCTCATCACATGGGGACTTTCTCAAATGGGCAAAAAGGAATATGACCGTTTTTTTTATTGTTCCTATAAAAGTGAGAGATTCACGTATCAACAGTGAGTTAATCATTTCCTGACAGGGATGAACCGGTCAGGCCCGACCCACCTGGAGCGTCACAGAGGAACGAGTCCGGAGACGAGTCTCTGGCCAGCATCCTCTTGACGCGAAGCCTGGGGGCGTCATGGCTGCCACCGCTGTCCCCGATGACAGCACCCCCAGAACTATAGCACCGACAGAAGTACACACACACACACACACACACACACACACACACACACACACACGCACACACACACACACACACACACACACACACACACACACACACACACACACGCCCGTTTTCAACCTCATTTATACAAATACACATTTGGTTGACATCCAACAGATATGGAGCAACATTCATTTGAAGTTGTGTTTTCGGCCACCTGGAAATCCTGCAGATCAAAGCTGAGGGGAACTGCAGAGTCATATTCACACTTATTTTTATTTCTAATTTTGAATATAAGAATGATCCATATGTTGGAGTAACAGTTATATAAGACCTATAGCATAAACTCTTTTTTTGCAGCTTTAGAGCCCTGACCAGCGACCAACCCTAAACACACAGCATGAGCCCTCATATTGTAGAGCGTGTGCAGTGGAGCGGTCGGTGGAGCGGTCGGTGGAGCGGTCGGTGGAGCGGTCGGTGGAGCGGTCCTTCAGAGCGCTGCTGAGTCTCTGCTGACCTTCTACTGAGCTGCTGCGGTAAAAGAGACAGTTTCCTCCCCGGGCCGGTGTTCTCCTGCAGCTCAGACAAGCTGGACTGGCGGACTCCGATGTATGTTCCCCGTGGCTCAAAGCCCTGAGAAAAGAGCACAAACACACACACACACACACACACACACACACACACACACACACACACATACACACACAAACACACGCACATCCACATTAAAGAAACAGTGTGACCGCTGGTGCTCAACAATGCACTGCAGCAGCTTGCTGAATAAATCAACATAACAAGCATCCCATAATATTTTCTAAATTAGCTTATTGTGTTTCATGTAAATCTACATTGTTTCGATTGCATCTTCATAATGATGTTTATCCTCTAAGCTTGCGTCCCAAAGGTGAGAAGATGCGTATAATAAATATGACAGCGATCATGATCTCACTCAGTTCATTGAATCTGAGATAAAACTGAAGTCATGTGACTGAGATCACGAGTGATTTGAGGAACAGTCATTAACACTCAGCCTAAGGTGGCGAGGAAGGCTTATGTTGAAGACCTGACAGAAGGATGACAGTAGATATGCACGTGCTGCTGCTGCTGTGTGTGTGTGTGTGTGTGTGTGTGTGTGTGTGTGTGTGTGTGTGTGTGTGTGTGTGTGTGTGAGACTCACCAGCAGCGGGTCGGAGAAGTCTGGCAGTGGCCCAATGAAAAGTCCAGCTAGTGAGCATCCCAGCAGCAGCACGGCACAACCCACCAACACTGCTAACGGGTAGTCCACTACCACCTGGGAATAACTGACCAATAGAAAACCACAAAAGATAAAAACATGGCACTGGGTGAAGAAGAATGATTATATACAAAATAGAAGAGACTTTAAGAGAGGCCGTTCAAGTGGAAATTGGTACTTACTTTCTCAGGATGCAGTAGAGTCCTCTGTCCCTGTAAACAGTAGAGCACTGTGTTTATAATAGTTTGAAAAAAATGCTCCACAAAATGCTCGTTAAATATGTATCTACAGCAGCGGTCTGATAGCTTAGCATAACGGACGGGACCAGCGGGAAACGACGAGCCCCGCCCGGTTCAAAGGTCAAATATAATCTCACCACCCCTTTGAAGGCTTACTGGCTAATGCAGTTATATCTCGTTCGGTAAATCTTTTCAAACACAGAATATAAACTAGAATGGTCACTCGGTAGAGCGCATACCTTCACATATCACAAGATTGGGCATTGAAATATGAACATTTTGGAATTAGTTGCATGACAATTGGATAAAAATTGACCGTGCTATGGTAAGAATAAGAGTTTGACCTTTTCATGACCTTGACCTTTGACTCGATCAATCCCAAAATCTAATCAAATGGTCCCCGGATAATAAACAATCATGCCACAAAATGTCATGTGATTCGGTTTAATACTTTTTGACTTATGCGAATAACACGCACGCACGCATACAAATACACGGCGATCAAAACATTTCCAATGCGAAGGTAACAACTCTTGGACATTAAAACCCAAACAGGCATATTTTTTCCATGAGTCATTTGAACACACCTCAGTGCCGCCTCGCGCCTCTGCGTCGGTTTCTGCGTCCGGCTCTCATTCGACCCTCGCAGCCAATGACATTTCACCTCGCCGCACCGCGCCGTCTGGCGGGCCGACGTACGACCGCGGGCCGCGATCGCCGCGGCGCCCCCCTCGGCGTGAGGACGACCCGTCGTGTTCGAGTGGCGGTCGCGGCAGGTGTTCGGCTCGGTTGGACCATAACGGCTGCAGTGGGGACATTTTCGTAGACGTGGCGAACTGCAGGCCCCGGCCCGGGGACAGTGAGTGACCTGGTGAAGAAAGGAAAATAAAAACCCCGCATATGCAGAATATAAATCACAGAAATTGTGTATTTTTTTCTCCACTCATCAAGGATTCTGGTATCATCATCATGTCTTTTGAGTAATACAATTACTTTTATTGCCACTCCCTCCCACATCGTGGATCTATTTCTAACCTTTCTGTTCTAATCAGTCCCCAAATGTCTATCCTAATAATGATAATAATACTAAATACAATTTCTATAGCGCTTTTCATAGTACTCAAAGACACTTTCCAACACATAATAAAAAAATCCTAAAAGCTATGCAGTACAAATTACGATAAAAACTAACGATAAAAGCAAATAAGAGCGTACAGAGCACACAATCACACATTAAAAGCAATTTTGAACAGGTGGGTTTTGATTTGTGATTTGAATGCTGAAAGTTCGGTGCAGTCTGGTATGATTTTGGCACACAGTGCAGTCAGCGCTCGGGCGTACTTGGTGATAAATCTGGCAGGATGAGGAGGGTCTGCTGAGGCTGCTGCTGCCACACAGCTCCCCCTCAGACCGGGTGACTGTCAGCCGGGCCTCGGCTGAACACTCGCTGTCGGGAGGGCACAGAGACACCGCCGGGATCTCGCTGAGGACAGGAGAAGATTTACATCAAAGGTGTGGAAGGCCATGAAAAATAGAAGGCTTTAGACAGAGTTCGGACCGCCCAGCTCATTTGAATATACGGACACGTAAATGTCACACATAAATAAATGAAGAAATACGTGTGGACACATAAATAGAGAAATAAATAAATGAAGAAATACAAAAATGTAGAAATATATTTATTTAATGATGTCCTGTTGATTTATAACTTATATTCATTCATTCCTGTATTTATTTATTTATACATTTATTTAAGCATTTATTTATTTATTTATACTTGTATTTATTTATTTATACATTTATTCATTTATTTACACATTTATTTATACATTTATTTAAGCATTTATTTATTTATTCCTATATTTATTCATGCATTTATTTATTTATACTTAAGTCATTTTGAGTCCTCCCTGGTAAGCAACCAAGAAAGGAGCAACACAAACTGAAGATGCAA
>CM070093.1:19205563-19305563 GCA_036178185.1 Liparis tanakae
CAGGTTGTGGAAAATCCCTTTTGAGTGGCTGAACAAAAAAGTATTCATCACTAACATGTAACTGCAGGTTTCTTTTTCTTAACCTCCTTAGCCACACACAATTGTTGAGGTTTCTGCTCGAAGTAACATCCCCCAACTAAAAAGGGTGTAGCTCTGCAACCACACATGCTATTTGAATGGTTGTAATAAAGGCAACATGTGAGCTTTTGTTCAGATGTGTAAATATTAGTATATATGTTACTGGTTAAGATAAATAAAGATGAAACTTCTATGAAAATGTCAGGTTTGATTAGAAAAAAAAAGCACTTTCAGGATGGATATCTCCTGGATGGATGCACAGCAAAGGCTAAAATCACCCAGATAATAACACAACTTGTGAACAGACTCTCTGCAAAGTATGAATCAGGAAAAATAAAGCACAACAATAGTTGGAGAGTTTTTAGTAAAGAGAATTTAGGCGAGGTCTCAAAAATGGGCACATTGGAGCACCATCTGTGCCATTTAACTTTCTCATGTACCAAATCATTTATTTCACTTTCACTTTTACTTTTGGTGTTTAATACATTCAAATGAATCATTCTGTGGCTTTAAAACAGTTAACCAAAGATAAAGATAAAAATGCACCCAATTGTAATTAATTAGTGGTTACCACTTTAGCCCCAAGGCACTGTTGGGCCTAAAGTGGTAACCACTAATTAATATATAATTATTACAAAATTAATTATTAGAAATTGAGTAAGCTTATAACATGTATTAATTGTTTACCTGCTGCATTGTTACCAAATAGACCATTGAGCAAAGGGATGTTGCACTAACCCAAAAACCTGTTTGCTTAAAATCGTACAACTGATATATAAAGCATTAGTAAATAATAAATGAACCTTTAATAAAACCAACACATTAAGCATCCTTTATATAATGCATTTACACAATGGAGAAAAGAAGTGAGAAAAGAAAAAAGGAAGAGAGAAGATGAGAAAAAAAAGGAATATGACTTTTATTAAGTGAGAACAGAGCCGACCGGCATAAAAGAACAAATAAATGTGACACAGCAGACCCGTGTGACTCTCTGCTAATGAGGCGGCCGCTCGTCTGGCTCTGGTTATAAATATGAATCATGGCACCGGGCCCTTGGGTTTAAGGGGCCGTCTTGAGGGGAAAAGTAAATGATTTATTGGAAGAAAGGCAAAGATCGAAAGGGGGAGGGTGTGAGAAAGTTTTGTAGGAGAGGGATGAAAGTCATATTTCATGGTTGTATATGAAAAGCAGAAACATCTTTTTTCTCTCATGATATAAGTGCTTCAGTGAGGTTTGATGCTCAAAACGGATGCACAATAAACTGCACTGTGTTGCTGCTGCTGCATCACTGTAAGTACATATGGAGACTGGAGAGGTATTTATCCCTCATGTTCAAAGGATGACGCTGAGTGGTCCTTTCAGCTTAGACTTTGTTTTCCTGTCGATCTTCATTAATTTGTTTTTGTGTGTGTTTGTGCACCGCTGTCCTCAGAGTCAAGCAGCAGGCTCTCTGTGTTCCTTAACAGTCTGTGTGGCTGATGCCTTGTCGACTTCAGACACTGATGAGCTCACACTGTGTGGCTGCCACACACATGCACATACAAGAAGAAAACAACCTACACGTGCACCTAAAGCCTGCAGAGCCATGAACTGGATACCACACACACACGTTTAATGAGAGGCTGAAGAGAGGGTGTTTGGCTTCTGGCTGTACGGAGGTGACAGCCATGGTCATTTCCTGTGTCAGATCTCTGCCCTTGAGCAGTGATGCAGAGAGAAACGCTTCATTACAGCCTCAGTGCCGTCGTACAATAGGTGAAACACAGTTGGATGAAAAATAAATACATGACAGGACATGTAAAAACACTGTGTGTAAACAAAGACCATTGTTTGTATGTAAACATGTGCAAACCTGGTGTTACTATAACGCTTCTGACCAGTAATACGTCCACCTCTGAGTGTTTCTGAAGACATACAGGTGTTTTGCTGCCACCTGTTGGACAGATGACAACAGTGACATAAATCCTCTGTCTCTGCATTATAATAACTTTTTAAAAAGCTGTTTCATGTTGAACAACATAACACTATAATTGTGTCATCATTCTATATATAAACTAACCTGTCAATTTAAATAAGTTTCTTTATAATGTGTCGTCAAAATGTGAGTTTAAATGTAATGTTCCCTTCTGTGTGTTAAAAAACAACAACCATATAGTTAATTATTCCTCCGCTACACCCTCCTGAATGCTGTGTTGTAAAAGCAGCCGCGGAGGCGCTTTAACACGCGCATTATGTGACAACATGAGGTCGAGCGCTCCTGCGAAGTTGTTCAGCGGGTGTAAAGTTACGAGCGGACAGGACACACCTCCAGAGGGAGTTCCCGGGGAGGTGGAAACAAGGAGCTGATCACTTCTGCTGCACACAAGTCAGGAGACCTTCTAGTTGGAGCTGATCGGTCGTCGGAGCCTGAGGCCGTGCGCGTCTTTCCAGCGGCAAGGAGCTGTGCCACGGGCGGAAACATGCCCGAGATGGGCAACTCTTTACGCGCGGCCGCCCTCCTGGCTTTCGTGGTTCTTTCTATTCTGGTGTCACTCTTGATTAGCAGCGTGCAGCAGTTCGGAGCGAGAATATCTGACTTCTCCAACGCAACTGTTGCTGCTGATGAGAAGGAGTTCGCCTCCCTCCGCGGGGCGTTGATTTACCAGCTCAACGAGAGGCGCAAAGAAATCATTCCGCTGCTTTTACCTGTTTATGATGATGAGGAGGATGGTGATGAAAACGGACTACCCGGGGAACGCCGCTATTCTCTTCTTAATGACCAAATACAAGACTCGATGTTGGATTACAGTCTGTGGAATGAGATCACGCATGGCTCCAGGAAAGCGCATATGGATGACATGGACTGTGAGTCCCTGGTGGACATGCAGGCGGTGGAGATTCTGGGGTCTGGATACACCAAACTGGTTGTCAAAGTGAATCTAGCCGGGGGTCAGCCGGTGGCGTTAAAACTCGTCAACGAGCAGGGGATAGACATGGGGAAGTGCGTGGAGGATTTTAAAGACCCTCGAGGCTGCCGAGAGCTCGTTTCTTACAAGCTGAAGAAAGAAATAGTCCTGTTGCAGAGGCTGCAGCATCCCAACGTCATTAAGGTAAAGTGCTCCCTCGGCCTGCCTTGTGTGCAGACTTCTCAAATAGCGTTATATCATTATATACTTAAGGATAGGTTACTATCCAAATGCCAAAGCACAATAATAGACAATGTATGTGAACAGAAGGTTGTTGGAAAGTAAAGAGCATTATAAGTGTTGCTCACTTTACAACAATAGTGCTAATGCTGGCATATTATAATTAAGATTTTCCATAATCCATGTCGGCCTTCCCCTACTCACATTTTCCTTTGTCTCAAACACACTGAACTGGATGAAAGGCCTCACTGGCTCTGCAGGACCTACCCATGTAATTAAATTAAATTCACTGACCCTCTTCTGACCTTTGGGTCCAGTTCGTCAAGAGCAGACAATGTGCCTCTGTCCCCTCCACAATCCCTGGTTGCATCTGAAACCCCCACAGAGTTTATTCACTCAAATCATTACAGCCCAATTTAGAACTAGTTTCCAATTGAACCGGCCAGTGTGTGTGTGTGTGTGTGTGTGTGTGTGTGTGTGTGTGTGTGACAGCGGTGTGTCCTAACAGCTCAACCGATCAATTTCGCAAGTATACAGAGCACATTCCCCTCTGGGCTAACGCGATCTGGCTGTCACAAGTGTGAGCTGCAGAGTGCACGGTGGGAACATCGTGTCCTCTGGATTCACCCCGACGACCACAACCGACGGACACTTTCTCCACGAAATGTTGTAAAAAAGCGTAATGATCTTGTTCCTGTTTGTGCTGTACTTCAGTGACTAACTCGCAGTTATTCTCCACCTCCACAGCTCAAAGGTCACTGTGCAGGAAATGCAAGAGGAAGAGGAGGAGAGGAGGGAAGAGTTACGGTCATTCTGGAGCAGGGGAATCCTCTCCAGATGATCCAGCTGCTGCAGAGTCCCTGGGAGGACAGGTTCAGGGTAAGCGTGTTAGTTCCCGCTTCCAGCTGTCGATACACATGCTCTGTCATTTATCCTTTACACTGTACCATTCATGGGAGAGGCTGAAGGTTCTCCCTCTCACATATTTGCGCGTCACGCGTGCGCAAGCCTCTCGCTCCTCTCGGCACGAGAGAAGGAGGTTGACAGATGAGGGAGGCGGACATCTGAAACTCCTGGAGGTCTGACATCTGTCCCTCAGTGTATTTGATCAGGCCGTGGTTGGAATGGAGACGGGTCCTGGAGTTAATCCACTGCAGGCTAGGAATGCCATGTCATCACACACACACACACACACACACACAGACAATTTGAGTTAACCCCCATCACAGATATGCTCCCAGTTGGAGTCAACAGAGCCTGAATTTGGTGTGTGTGTGGTTTTTCTTTTGTGCATGGATGTGTTTGAAAGGGAAAAGAAGAGTGAAATACTTTTTTTTATCAAGAGTAAGTATCATCTCAACTAGGGGCCTCATTTTGCTGCCTCACCCAAATAGCCGTTCATAATACCCTCCCGGAGCCGCTCGGCCCTTTTCAGCTTGGTTGCATCTGCGCAAGCTACAGTAATCCGGGGGTGTTCGGTTTCGCCCGGCTCTGTTATTACAGCGCTTCCATCCCACCAAGTGACGTCCGAGAGACTCGGAGCATTACCTAACACTGCAGCTATGTTTGTAGTGTGACAGAATCATTTCATGCTCTGTCAGTGCGTGGCTAATGCCTTATGTTGCCTTTAGTTGCTTACTTATTTTCCCTTTCTGTTTTTATTGTAGGATTTTAAAGAGTACTATAAAAGCAGTCCCAGGAAATGGGTCTGGAAGGTGGCGGGTGAAACGCCTCAAAAGAGAACGATGCAGCGTTTTTTGCAAGATTTTAGGTTGTCATATTTGACCATGTTTTGCAATTTATTGACATTTAATTACATTTATCGAATGTGTCACCTTTTATATAGGAAAAGACAAGTCTACGTTTAGTTTGACCAATAAGAGTGTTTTAGTTATTCCAGCATTTTGTTAAAGGCTTTTATTTGACAACAAGTAGCAGGAAGTTGGAGGGAAGCATACACTCTGTTAAAAACACAACTAACCCCAGTTCTGGAGCCACATGTAAGGCTGCAAGTAACCTTTTTATCACATTACTGATTTAATAAAAACATATTATAATAATCATCCATTATCAAGGATGATTATTATTTATTTTTTATATTTTAAAGAAATTAAATAATAATCATATATTTAATCAATATATATATTTTTATAATAATCATATAACTTTTAATTGTAATAAAAAATAAAGGAAACAAATCTATGTTTTAGATTTCTTTGCAGTGTGTCTCTCTTCTATGATAGTTAGCTGAATACTTTTGGGTTTGGGGGCTTTAGAGTATTATGATGGGCATATTATCAATTACAAATGGTATGACCCAACAGATTAATCAATATATTGTACTCCGATTTAAATAATGATTTAATCTGATTTAACCTGATTTAACCTATAACATGTCCATTTAAAAGCTGTCACAGCTTAAGGATATGTCATTAAAAATAAAAATAAATTTGAAATGAAACGAAACAGCAAAAATGACCAAATCCCCACATTTGAAGGAGTGGAGGCAGTGAATGTTTAGCATTTTGGCTTTTTTATAAAACACTTTTTGTTACAAGGTTTTCTGAGCTTCAAGGTCAACATGTTCCTCTTTGACTGCGTTCCTGTGCATTTAAACAACTGCTCATCGATCCTGATCCGGTTTTGTCTGATCTCCTCCCAGGTGTGTCTGGACCTGGTCCGGCTCCTCCACTTCCTCTCCCAGTCCCCTCTGGGCTCCGTGGCTCTGCTGGACTTCCAGCCCCGGCAGTTTGTCACCGTGGCCGGCGAGCTGAAGCTCACGGACCTGGACGACGCCAGCGCCAAGGAGACCTCCTGTCGGAGGGACGAGGACTGCACCCTCCAGTTCCCACACAGAAACTTCACCCTGCCCTGCTCGTCCCGGGGAGTGTGTGAGGGCCTGAACGAGAAGAGGAACATTTACAACGCCTATAGGTAGGAGAAGTGACAGTTTTACTGCGTGTTAAACGTGTGATGGATGGATGGGGCAGCTACGTGGACGATTTAACGCTTTAACACGGTCGACTGCGGGTGAAGACGAATAGCTGGAAATAGTTGGGTGTAATAAATGAATTGGTGGACACGAATATGGGACATCTTTATGGCCTGTTTGTGATGGGACGAGTCGTGCTCTGAGGGAACGATGTGATGGGGCTTGTCTGTCTTTCTGTCGGGTTGACTGTGTTGTCTTTGTCTGGCCCCAGGTATTTCTTCACCTACCTGCTGCCTCACCAGGCCCCGCCCGGCTTCACACACCTGGTAGACCACATCATGAACTCCACAGGTGAGGACGAGAGATGTCTTGACATGACGGGAAGCTCACTTATTGGAGATCAGAAAGCGATTCACTCCATTATTGTAGTCGTGTAATGGCATGTCTCCGTAGAAGTCCTTTTTTTTTTTAATGAGCTCGACAAGATGCTTCCTGACATGTAACAAGGGGATGAATACAATATCTGTTGAGAAGACGCCACTGGGATTAGACCAGAGTAGCCGAGCCGGGGAAAAACAAATCATCCATATTGGATAGTATGACTATGTGCCTGAAGTCAGTTAGATCTTTTACCAGATTGTAATGCACGTGTGTGTGTGTGTGTGTGTGTCCAGGGGAGCTGAAAGCTGACATCAATCAAACGCTGGAGGCCTTTGAACACATCCTCCTCCTCTACAAGTCTGGCCTGCACCTGGACAACCTGCCTCCATCAATAATCAGAGGTAGGACTTGGTGGAATGAAGGCTGCTTCTTAGAAACCACAGTGGGCCCCGCTGTCGGAGAGAATGCTCGGTCCTTTTTTCTTCCTTTTTTAAAACTCTATTTAGAAAAAGAAAAATGTTTTAAAGAAAACTCACACAGCCTTCACCTCTGTTTCCATTTTTTATCTTTCAAAAAAGATGAAGGGGGGTGTTTCTCCCTCTCCGGCTGTTTTGACAGGTTTATTAGAAAGCTGGAATGAGGGGACAAGACCAACGAAGTGGGATTAATCCTGCATGTCTCCGGCTCAGAGAACAGAAAGTTCATTTAAAAAAACAGTGCTGGCATTCCGCAGTTCTTCTGTTGAACCTTACATGGTCATCAGAGTTTTTCTCCAACTTTTTTAGTTATTTCCATAAAAACATGAATCCTTCCCAAATAGTACTTTTTTGAAGAAGCGTTTGGTCCCGTTTTTCTGTATTTCTTTTATAAGTCCTTCACTTTTCTTCACTTCAACTCGCCTCCCCTCACAGCCCCCCTCCGTCCCCTCCCGCCATTCCTCTCAACTCTATGAAATATTAATAACAGAATGACTGGCTGCGTTCCTGTGGTGAGATTTTTTTTCCGTCCCCCCAGATGCTGGACTGTTTATATAGCAGCGCTTTGTGAATTTAATCACAGATTCAGGGGTAGAGAGGCCTGGGCGCTGAGGCCGACACCAGGAGGGAATGTTCTTGCTTAACAAGGAGGTGCCATGAGTCAACCCTGCTGCTGCTTAGTGTGTTTGTGTGTGTGTGTGTGTGTGTGTGTGTGTGTGTGTGTGTGTGTGTGTTTGATAAGACCCCCAGAGTTCTGTGTGTGTGTGTGTGTATATTATTATTATATTGTGGGTTTTGTTCAAACAAAGGTGTTTCTTGTGTGGAGGAAAATTGTGTTTACGTTTTTAAATTGGTTTAGTTTTGAGTTTGACATGTTGGCAAATACACACATTAATTTTTCATGCCTGGACTCAGATGAGATGATTAATACCGCTCTTCATACAGAGTCTGAAACATGCAGCTACCACCAGCAGCCGGTTCGACTGGAAACAAATGTAGCTTGTCTTTGTAGAAAGGTTAGGGAGTCTGCCTCGCAGCACTTTTTAATATCATATCTTATCCGATATCTTATTGAAGAGTTTTTATTTAAGTCTCTGCTGGTTGTCCATAAGTCCTTAAGAGTTAATGCTACCAGCCAAGATATAATCAAACACATAACCCGCTGTTAAAGGGGGAAATATTATACTTTATTATACTTTGTTAGTGAGCTTTAGAGGTGGATTTAAATCCTGTTAGAGCCACGCTCGGCTAACTAGCTTCTGCGATGCTATTAATCTTAACGTCGAATTCCAATCAAAATCCAATCGGCACATTACCCAAAATGTCTAACTGTTGGTTTAAATGAGAAAACAACCAGCCGAGAACACATAGGGCGCAATTGTGTATAAACAAACACATGGGCTCATTAATATGTTCCCCCTAAAACGGGGAGAAAGAACTGCAGCCAAAGACGGAACTAAAGTTGATAAAAAAAGCCAAATGGCAACACGGCTCAAAGACGCTCGTCAAGTTTTAATTTTAAATTGCTGACAGATGCAGATCCATTGGTTATCACACATTGGTTATTACCCATTGGTTATTATACATTGGTTACTACACATTGGTTATTACGCATTGGTTACTACACATTGATTATTACACATTGGTTATCATACATAGGTTATTACACATTGGTTACTACACATTGTTTATTATACATTGGTTATCATACATAGGTTACTACACATTGGTTACTACACATTGTTTATTATACATTGGTTATTATACATTGGTTATTACGCATTGGTTATTACACATTGTTTACTATACATTGGTTATGTGGATGTAACTTCTTCACAGCTTAGAGCACTTGTGAGGGAGGAGTTGTGTGCAACAAGGCAACGGTTGAACTCCTAAAGCACTGCCATAAAGATATCCTTTTAAATGAATAAGAAAGCTTGTTTTCCCGTAGCTCATCTTAAGCACAAAGAGCTTATATTCATACGCATCTGTCTCCCCGGCAGCTGAGGCCTGCCACCCTTTTGCTCCCCAACAGGCCTACATTTTTTCTCCCCTGAGAAAGATTCTCGAAACACTCCGTCTCCTTGTTCCCTTTGCTCCAACCCAGAAGGCAGATCCTCGTGTCCTTTTCCTCCTGACAATACCCCCACACACATACACCAGCTCCTGCCATTTAGGAAGGTTAACAGTTTGCAACAGTGTGTGCCTCCTCCTCCATGCGGGCTCACAGACTCGGCTTTTGTCCCATGTGTGTGTGTGAGTTTGTGTGTGTGTGTGTGTGTGTGTATGAGTGTGTGTGTGTGTGTAGCAGGAGATTTAATACCAGACCCACATGAAGTCTGACTGAAAGAGTTATAATGATGAATGTCACACAAATGTTCAGGAAGGTGGAGGGAAGAGGTTTTTCTTTGTGGAACAACAAAGCAGCTCGTTAGAGAAATGAAAAGCTCTAAATGCTGCGCAACTGTTTCTATCTTTGGCTTTTTGAAGTTCCAGTTTCTGAATTTCACATGATTTTATGCTTTTCTTATGAAAGTAGATTAAATATATATTTAGGCTTTGGACAGACAAAAAATGCCATTTGAAGCCATCATCTGGAATGTTATAATTTAAAGATATGTTCCACTATTTTCTCACTTTTTTCAAACCAAACAATTCAGAGAATATTTGTGAGATTAACAAATGGAAATAACCGTTAGTTGCATCCATATTTGTCATAAATGCTGGTAATAATAATCAAAAGGTAAATCTGAAGGTGCATGTTTACATGTACATGCATGAGATATGAAACAATATTTAGTTGGAAACTATTTACATGAGATATATATATATATATATATCTCCTATAGGACACAAAGGTAAATGACTACCTTAATTGTGTTGTTCAATCTTGATGAAACACAAACTAGATCCTTTCTGTTTCTAATGTCCACAAGACAATATCATTAATGTAACAGCCGAACATAAGTTAAAGTACCTTTTTATCTTTTAAACCTGTCAATCATAACTATCCCTTTTGAATCAGACGAGTTCTGTAGTTTCATGACAAAGATGCTGTATCTTCACCTCCAACCCGTTTCCCTCGTCGTTCTTATCTGTGTTCTCTTTATTCGATAGTGCAGAGAGCGCTTCCCCATCTTTCAGTCGCATCACATACTGACGTTTCGTTTCCTCCCCTCTGGCTAGATTTCACGGTGATGCGCGGCATGGGGACCTCCGGCAACGCGGAGTACCGCTGCTGGCCGTCGTACAGCCAGGAGGGCTGCGTGCTGTCGGTCCACAGCGCCAGAGAGGCGGCGCTCATCTGTAACTCCCACTCCCAGTGCAACAGCTTCACGCTGACCGGCCGCAAGACATGGACGGGTCAGTGAACCTCCTCCTTACGGCTCCTCTGCCTGGAAGCTTGTCAAATGTTCTTCTTTTTTTTCTATCAAATTGCTGCTCTTACCAATGTTTTCCAGCTCACTTTAGTCTGTAAAACTCATTACACAAATTAAATCAACCCGATACCGAAAGCCCTCTGTAATAAGCGTATAATTACCCACAGAATCATGTTGGACTAAGACTGCTGAGTAAACACAGGCAGACTGCTCTCTTATTCTTTCGCTGAAGCTTTTAAATGTTGAAATGTAGACAGTTATTAAGTACATCAAGTTAAGACATGCTTTGTTATTGAAGCTACCGATGTGTTTAACATGCTTCTTTTTTCTCTCTCTCTTTCTTTTTTTTCTCTTCGTGGCCGCGCTGTGCAGGTCGCCTCCTCGCCTCCTTCAGGAGCAGCTTCAGTCACCTGGTGCCCGATGGGACGTCGGAGGTGTACGTGAAGAAAAGCAAACCTCCCGAAGCTTCGCCGGCGTGACGCGACGACCCGACGGAGCGATCCAGCTTCCATCGGGCCGAGAGATGAAACAAACGCGCCGCGCGGAGCGTCGCTCTCGAGATGAGAACGGCCTCCTCCTCCTCTTCCTCCTCCTCCTGTCGAACGCCGCTCGGCTCCGCGGATTCGCAGGAGGAGCGTAGAGGCCGGGCCCGAGGAGGCGTTTGAAGTGAGGCAAGTGAATGTGATGTATTTATAGGGCTTCTGCTCAGCGACTGTTTGATGTGCCTGCCAGCTCACTGCCTCTGCCAACTCCTATTTAAAGGGATTTCCCTTCAGGTACAATTAAGGAGGGAGAGCCTTGTGCCCCCTACATGTTTTCCTTCTTCTTCTTCTTCTTCTTCTTCTCTACATGTCTTTATTTGCCATGTGTGTTGGCTTTCGTTGTGAAGCCGGGTCCCCCAGTATGATTTTTAAGCCAAAGAGGTAATAAGAACAGCCGCTGCAGCTCAGCGTTTGAAGCCCGAGGACGAGAAAAGAAAACAAGCTCTTATACAAATACACTTTGATGTTAATGCGCTGAGGTTGTGGCTGTTTTTTCATGGTTCCTTGGCTAAGCTGCGCTGTGGTATGAGATGGCAACAACCATGTAAGCATTTCCACATTAACAATGAGCAAAGTTGATAAAAAACATTCCCGAGCAGTCTGTTTTTACATCCTGTACTTTTGTAAACTTAGTTAATATTGCTTAGTGCATACGTATTTATATGATCAAATGAAATGTAATTGCTCTTACATGATTGTGCATTTTTAGCTTACGTGCACCTTGTGGGTGAAACTTTTATTTTCAATGAAAAATGATTCACGTCAGTGTTTTTTTTATACTTCACTTATTTGTAATTGTACAGTTTTACAATGTTGTAATATAAATGTATAATTTCTACCTTTTGCTGTGGTTGTCAAATGCTTTCTGAAAATGCGATGAGGTACCAGCCTGTTTATTTCTCATTAGCACCGTGTGTGTGTGTGTGTGTGTGTGTGTGTGTGTGTGTGTGTGTGTGTGTGTGTGTGTGTGTGTGTGTGTGTGTGTGTGTGTGTGTGTCAGTGGGGGAGGTGGAGCTTGCATGTGTATAGTGACCTGTCTTTGTGTGTGTTTTAAGTCCTTTATCTGCTCGCGTGCCCCCGCATCTACAATCTGTAGCCCGTCTGAATGAAACCGACGGTGCTCCGCAGAGTTTGCACAATACCAGAGGAATGCATTCAAATGCCGCGTCATGCTGGGCTCATTATGAGCCTTAATTAATACATGTAAATGAGCTTACCTACCTTCCCTTTCTCATGGGGAGAGGGGGGGGGGGCATTACCGAGAGACAAAGGCGGTCATCGGGACAATCGGAGCCCGATCTGCGGTTTGCACACGAATGGGCTCGCCATCTGTGCCTGCCAGGAGGAGCACACGGGTGAGGTCGAGATAAGGGCCGAGCTGCAGGGTGGCAGGCTGGAGGATCGGGGAAGTCGGGACTGGTAGCAGCCGCCGAGTCTGCCGGGAGAGAAAGAGCAGACCAAATACCAGCGGTGGCCTGATATGAGCCAGATGCTTTTGTACTCCCGCACTCTTCACATATTTACCAAGAGTGTCAGGTGGGGAATGTTATTGAAGAAGTACGAAATAATGCACAGGCTATGTATTTTGTCATAAACATTACATTACATGTCATTTAGCAGATGCTTTTATCCAAAGCGACTTACAATAAGTGCATTACAAACTAAGAACAACAAGAATACAGAAAGTAACATTTCCTCAGCATAGTCAAACTACAAAAGTACCATAATAAGAGACATTTAAGAGCCACTGAAGTGATAATCTGTGTTTTAATCCAGATATAGTCGGAAAAGGTGCGTTTTGAGTTTCAGCTGTAGAGACTTTCTGCTGTCCTGATGTTAATGGGGAACTCGTTCCACCACTGAGGAGCCAGGACATGAAACATAATAATATATTTGATTTGCCGTTCAGCTATTTCCATTACGGCTGACTTTAAAGGCCACGTCCTGTCTGCAAATTACACTTTTATAGCTGAGACACCGGGGAGGCCTCGGGGTCCTCTGTGCCTCATGTTGGCCCCTTGTTGTCTGGACAAAGCTGCTGATTAGAGTCTGATTGTGGAGATAAGAAGTCTGAGTCAGATTAGGAGAGAACAAACCAGCCCAGTGGAGCGACACAGCAGGTCTGACTCGAGGGACGGGTTGGATGGTGGAATCATCCCCCACAAGATGTTTGTTTTATCTGAGCTTTTGTAAATAGACTTAAAGCCTCAGTCAGACCTGCTGTGTTGGTCCACTGCAGATAATAATAATCTACATTGTATATTTAAAGGGATATTTTGGGAGTTGTGTCTTTTACTTTCTTGCAGAGAGGTGGATACTGACGCCTCTCGTGTCTGTGCGGTTAGCGGAACACGGTCATGTTTTCCCGACTATGACCCGTCCTACTCGGCCTCTCCCATCCCGGCTCGTCTGTCCACCACGGGGTCAAGAGCCTCCAGCCGCTCTGCCCCTCGCCTCTGGAACTCCCTCCCCCCTGACATCAGAAACATTGACTCTATCATTTTATTCAAAACACACCTCAAAACTCACCTTTCAGGCAGGCCTATGCCTGACGTGTTCCCCTCTTGGTTGCTCTGCTGCAGACTGTTCTGCTTTTTAACTTTTCTGCTTTTTAATTGTGTCCATTTTTAAATATGTTATACGGCGACCTTGAGTGCCTTGAAAGGCGACTTATAAAACCAATGAAATATTATTATTATTATTATTATTGGCTTATCCTGATATTCTTACCCAAACTAACCAATCAACAGAGGTTACCAGTATTAGCCAATGGCCAACCTATCCATTCTGAAAAAATAATTTACCTAAAGTGAAGGTAAGCGTAGCAGTTTCTTTTGTACGGATTAGTTAAAAAGAAGAAAAAGAAAAAAATGTTAATAATAATAATAATAATACATTGTTGTGTTACATGTTAATGTGCGCTATAGAGCTGCTGCTCGTGGATTTTGTTAAACTTTTACAGAGCCGGGTCGACTGTTCACCCGTCTCCAGTCTTTGTGCTGAACTAACGGGCTGCGTCTTCACAGAGGGGCCCCTCTCCTCATCTAACGCTCATTAAGGAAACGGCGTTTCCCAAAATGTCAAACTTCTTCATTTGTGTATTTTCTTTAGCATACAGATGGACGGTCAGGCGTCTACAGTTAAAAGCAACAAAAGTGGCTCGCTGATAGATGAAAACTGGTCAGTCAAGACGTTTAAAACATTTATTAACAAGTAAAGTCTCCCCAGTAATAACAGCGGACACGCCTCATTCCCAGTGATGAGCTTTACTTTATTAAAAAGTCCAGCTGCCTCACATCCTCCTCCACGTCTCCACACTTCTTCTCACCGAGCTAATGGATGTTCTGGCTTGGCCGGCAGCTCGCACATGTGTTATGATCAAATGCGGAGCGGTGATTGTAAAATGTAGTTTATATTCACGGTTCAACAACACATAGTTGTTCATGTTCCTGGGTGAATCATCGGCGTCAGAATCCGCGGTCGTTTCCCCGAGAAGGTATTCACAGCACGGCTTTTGTATTCTCGCTTGGGTCTGAAAGTATTCCCTTTCTTCCCCCTGACTTTGTTTATTTAGCTGGAAATATGTGGGGAGGTTGGAAGGTTGAGCTGCTCTGAGTCTGTTTGTTTTCTCATGAAAGTCATTTTTTTTGTTTAGGGATGTTTTCATATCTGCATCGCGGTGAAACGTTGACAACATCATGTGGTACTGCTCCCCTGATGTTCATGTGTGGTACGCTGCTCCTCTGTTTTTAACCGTGTAATTGACAAGTTGCTCTTTTATTTTTATTTTTAAGGTTCAGCGAATGAGCGGGGGAGGAGAGAGTGTTTTTATTTTTTACTCGCCTCCATACCCCTCCATTTCTGTTTTTTTAAGTTTCCAGTTTCACCCGACTTGTTTCCGTCGGGTTTTATTCATGACCTCCATCTGGAAATAATATATGTTCATGAAAACAAGCCATCAGCAATTTTAGGGAAGAGTTGTGTGGGTGTGTGTGTGAGAGAGAGAGGGAGAGAGAGAGTGCGGGGCGGGGGACATTAGGGGCCTCTTCTGGAGGGTTCGGCTCAACCAATGTAGCAGTTTTAGTGCAGTGAGAAAGACATGTCTCGGTAAGCTAAGGACCCGAGCTTCCCAACCTCCTCTCTTAAAATCCTGCTGCAATGCATTTGTGGTCTGGCTTAAGTCTTTGATTCCAATGCAAAGTTAGTCATCAAATGTAAGAAACCGCAGTTGCTGGGAGAAATTACGTGTCGGGCAGGTCTTTGGCAAAAGGTTTGACCTTGGCTCGGTCTAAAAATATGCATTAACTCGCTGAAAGCCGGCATAGTTCTGCAAGGAAAGAAGATCTGGCTTGTGTTTAAGTTGCTCACGGGAGCGTACGCAGCCTGTGGCGGCAGAGATAGAGCAGATATTCATCGACTCCAGGCTCGCAGAACACTTCTGTGCCTGTCTGCCGCCTTGGCTGCGGTACACAGGAGACCGGCCGGTCACACCTGAGAGCCTCTGAAGAGTAGCCAGACATTTAGCCGGGCCTGTCCCGAGCACAGAGCCTTCTCAGTTTGCGGGTCGCTGTCTGTATATCTGACTGTCTAACTAACTATTTGCTTGTCTGACTGGAGCTGATACGATCTCCTCTCGAGCCATAATGGCTTTAGCAGGCCCTGAAGGAGAGAGAGAGAGAGAGAGAGAGAGAGAGAGAGCAAGTAGGTGTGTGTGAGGGTTCTCATTTCTGGCTATCTGTGTTGGGGGGGGGGAGGTGTTGGCTGGATCATGTTTTAAAAGCCCTGAAGTTAACCCCAGTCAAAAGGTTTATGCCTACCACTAAAGCCACAGAGGCGTCTTGAAAGCTGCAGTAGCTCGGCGTTGTATCCAGTGACATCTCCGCGGTCCCGCCGCATACTTCCCCCGGTGTTAAGTGAAACTGCAGCGTTGCACTGCAGCTATTTAAACATCATATATTCACGTTGGTGTTTTCTCCCCGCTGGAAGTCGGAGCTTGGTGGAATTGCAAACCCCCTTTTTTTTCGCGGGGGGTTATGAGATCCCCACATGTTCTTCTGCCCTGCATTCTCTCCGACTGCAACTCAGCAGCAGTCTGGGTCATTTTTCTTTTGAACCTCCCCTTCTCCTCCTCCTCCCCCCTCCCCCCCACCTCTCTTCCTTACCAGTCCATCCATCATACAGAGTGTCTGGAGCCTCTTTTCACCCCACCCGTCCTCCCCTGTTGCTGGCTGCTGCCCTCCCTCTCTGTTTGAAATGCTCCTTCAGGCCCAAAAAACCTCCACAGTTGCTGTATTGATGTCGGCCTCCGCCCGCCGCTGGTAAATTGTTCCACTCCGTAGCTCCGGCGCTCCGTCAGTGTCCTCCTCCTCCTGCCAATCTTCCACTGCGCCCATCTTTCTTCTGTCACAGCCCACAACTGCATGGGAAGCATCTGGAGTTTCCCCCCTTCTTTCAACTGGCTGAGACCTGAGGGCAGGGCTGCTGAGGATCAGGGTGTGTGTGTGTGTGTGTGTGTGTGTGTGTGTGTGTGTGTGTGTGTGGCTGGCTGACTAAAACTGCTGTTCAAATCAAAGTGGCTGCCTTTTGTTGCATGCTCTGGAATCCCCTTCGTCACACCTCGGCCGTTTCTCAGCGGGGGGGCTACTGCCCCCGGCCAGAGGAAGACTTCCCTCTTTACAGTTAATCCTCTACCGGAAATACACCATGACCCCCCCCTCCCTCCCCCCCCCTCTCCTCTGACCCCCCTCTGACTCACACAATTAAATGCATGGCTCCTTGCATTCAGGACATTTAATTATAAAACAAAACAAAGTTTTTTTTCTTTCTTCCCAATTTAAATTCCCAAACACACAGAACACGGTTCGCCCTCGAGTAAACTTTACATTCCACCCTCGATTAACAAACATCCGGCTCACATTCATCTAGTTGACTTTTTAAATGGTTTTACTGGGACAGCCATTATGAGAAGAGGAAGGAAACCCTTCATCGTGGTCAAAAAGACACTTTATTCATATATGTGTGTATTCTTTAACTTGTAAATATACAGTATTGTATATACATTGTTAATATTGCCATTTTACATGTGTTACTAGGCTATATTTTGTTGTGTCTGACACAGACGGTACATCAGTGTCTCGTCATCCTGTGAAATTAGCAAAATTAGTCGACCTGACAGTGATGTAAAAGTAATGTAATGATAAGTGCGTTGGCTCTTCTTTGGCAGTGCAGCTTCAGATGCTCCGTGCACGTTGTTAAACTGGGAAGCTGTGAAGAGAGCTCTTTGCCACAAGTCCCCAATTAGGGTTCTGCCCACACAGCCATAAAACAGTTAGTGGAATCATTCAGAGGCTGTTAGATTTAACACTATTAAGAGTTCATTAGTACCTGCATACACAACTGCTCCCGCATGGGAGGGTCATTAACATATACCTGTTAAAGTATAGGCCAGAGGCCTTTTCTCATATTCATTATGGGCCCTATGTAATAAATATAGATGTATACAGTACAAGTGTTTTATGAGTATGTCGTAACTGATTGTTGTTGCTGTTTGAGATGGTCCAAACAACGCAGGTTTAAAAGTGTTCAACTCAATCGTCACGTTTCAATGAACAACAAAAAGTGACATCTATGAAACAATAAAACGTTAAATTCAACATGCAGCACTCTACACATCAACACATGTGCATTATATTGCATATTGGTTTACATTGCATTGAACGTGTTGGCGCTCCGACAAATTAACATCAGACATCATCCATAAATGAAATGCAGGTGAATATATAATTCTATGTGAATGTGTGCAATGCAAAAATACACCCAAGGATAAATATGCCGTGTTTCTATTAACGTATAACATTAAGTAATAATACAAGAGAATGTGTACAAAATAGTGTGAGTAAAAAACAACTAATATAACCTCATCTAATTTATTATATATAGAAGGGGAGACAGTTTTGGGGTCAGGAAAAAATAAAGAGCCGACAGGTAAAAGTACTTTTAATTCCTCCTTAGTGAATGGAGGCGGTGCACTGAGAGAAAAGGGAGGCGACTTGTTGAGCGACGGACACAGGGGAGAGAAAGAAAAACATCTGTAGCAAGAGAGAGGGGTTAAAGGTCGGCCGGAGCACTGATGGAGAGATGAAGTGAAGAGAAAGGCCAACTCATTAGAGAGGCCACCATGTATTACGTATACATAACGTATTTAACGGACGGCCTCAAAACCTGAGTTGCCATCAAGGAAGCTGCACTTGACGATAGATTTATTCTTATATTTTACAAATAACCTCGGTCGCCATGGTAATTACTCGTCTTGCAGAAAACTCACATTACCTGTGGCGTACCACGAGGTTACATCTCATTATCGACGGGCTTCCACTCGGCCAAATCCTCCAGCGACACAACGTCTCCTTTCATCGCTCTGCAGACGACACACAGATTCACCTCCGGCTGCGACGCGGTGACCCGTGACCCCGTGACCCCGTGACCCCGTGACCCACACAGCGGAGTCTCTCTCTCACATCAACTGTTGGATGGAAGAAAACCCTTCAGACGTCATATTGTCCAGTTCCCCTTTCTGCGGATCTAAAGCCTGTTGCCAGAAACCTTGGATCTCTGTTCTCACAACGACGCTTTAAATCACAGATGAAATAACAAGTCCAGTAAATTAAAAACCGTCTCCAGAATTAAACCCACCCCGTCTCTGAGCTGGAAACGGTCATCCACGCACCCGTTTCCTCTCGACTCGACTGTAACGCCCTCTTATAAACCAAACGTCTCCACCTCGGCTCCTTACTGCTGCTAACAGACGGTCCTGCCTCTCTCCCTGTTTGTGTTAGAATGGATTTTACCGTTAAAGCCCGCCCGCCGCCCGCCGCCCGCCGCCCGCCTCCGGCCCCGGGCGACTCTGTTGGAGCGTTAGCCGCATGTGAGCTCGCAGCCTCAGATCCTCGCTGGGCCCTCCTGGCCGTCCCGAAGTCGAGGCCTGAGTCAAAAAGGTGACCGTGCACTGCAAAAATTAAAATCTAAGTAAGATGAAATATCTCACATCAAGGCAATCTATGCTTGTTTTTGGATTGACAAGATATTTCTTCTTACAAGGCAGTTTTAATGTTAGAACATTTCACTTGTTTTAAGAAATCTTGGCAAGTCAAATTTTCCTATTCTGTTGGCAGATAATTTCAAGTAATATTCCCTCATTTTGTTACTTTTTTTTCCTTGTTTTTTGAGGCTGAATTTTTGCAGTGTGCTTCTGCTTCAGGGCCCCTCGACTTGCCTGAGGAGACAAGGCTCGCAGAATCAGTGACCCATTTATATAGTATAATGGCTCTAAGTGAGTCCTTTACTTATTGTGTTCCTCCTTGTTTCATCTATTTATGTATTTGTTTTCTATTCCTTCTGCTCTTTTCTGTTGTTTGAGTTGTTTTTGTCGTGTGTGTGTGTGTGTGTGTGTGTGTGTGTGTGTGTGTGTGTGTGTTCTATATAACCAGTTGGACTTTGGGGACTACACAGGATCAGTGCCACGTGAAAAACACACCACACTCGCTTTGAAGGAAATTACAAACGGTCACTGAGCCATCTGGTTTCTGGACAGATCCCAGCGCAGTTATTACGACTTTGATGTTACTTCTTCTCTTTAGATAAAAGGCAGTTTTGTGAAGCCCCTTTATTTAACGTATCAAAGGAAACTGACATGGTTGACCATGAACAACTGCTAAATAGAATTACTTTAAGTACACATAAGCGATGTAAATTATACTCCTGTGGCATTGATGGTATACACACTGTTATATGTTTTTTGGCAATAGCCTTGAAATTTGAGCCAAATGTTAAATGTATTAATTAAACGGAAACAGACTTTGTTTTTCAGACATAAGACTGTTAAACGCACATTTAATTTTTTTACAGTCTTGTCGTGTTTGGGTCAAATCTGACTGATTTACAACTCAACTCATTGTAAATCAATCAGAAATCAATCAGAAATATAGTGTTTTACATGGGATGGCCTCCAGGCCCTATGCTGCTGCCCCCCCCCCACACACACACACACACACACACACACACACTGGGAAGGTGAACGTATACACTGCTGATCACCTTCATTGAAGTTTTAGTGGTTTAGTCAAGTTTGTAACACCCATGGTGTTCCCGGTCAAAAGTGACCGTCAAAGGAAATGAATGGGAAACACTGGATTATGTCCATTCATCAGATGGAAAACAGACCCACACATCCACAACCCACCCTCTCCCACACAAAAACACACACACACACACACACACACACACACACACACACACACACACACACACACAGCTCTCAGACCGGTTAGTCTAGCTTTCTAAACATGCTCATATATGGATTTGCATTCAATTCTGGAGATCTCCGTTCTTTCTTTCATTGTAAACACAGTGTCACAGGTTTACATGGTCGTGGTTTTATCTGGAGCCTGCATGGTCCCGCTACTATCAATATTATTATTAGTGGCATTGCAATTAGCATTGCAGCTTTTGTTATCATTATTATTCTATGGAACCAATTTTTTTTGTTGCTATTTTTAGTTGTCATTTTTTTAATGCCTACTGCTCTCATTATATGAATCATTTTTATTTTTATATTGAATCGGATTGTCCTGCAGCATGTTTAGACGTCTTCAGGGGAGCGAGAAAGAGATTTGTTTTTACCTTTCTTCGTTTCTCACACACTCACTCACACACACCCACACACAGTTGTACACACTCTTAAACCATACAATCAGGTGTTTGTTATGGTAACTCTATCTCTATCCCGTGCTCATGTGCCCATCCCCCCAGGGGACCCACACCTTCCAGACTGAACAATGCTTCATATCTCCTCACATTCCCTCTAAATAAACCTTATTTGTGTGTCGTGCTTTCATTTGACTCTGAACACGGTGAGTGGGCGACAGACGAGGAGATGTTCTGTCAGAGAGGCTCTGGGACCACTTTAGCGAGATATTTTCCATGTCTGTTGTTAGCATATTTATGGGAGTTATTCATGTAAAACACTGGTCTGGGAGGTTGTTTACAGATAAAAAAGCTAATAAATAAAATTAGGTGATGATGAATGTTTTTGTGTTGATGTCAGAGCAGTTAAAACAGACCGAGCGAATTTGACCGGGAACACGAAAGTAAGGGGGGAGAAACATCAGGAGGGTTAAAGGATCCCCTTGTCCAAGCATAGAATACTAACTTTTATATATATATATATATATATATATATATATATATATATATATATATATATATATATAAATATGTATATATATATATATATATACAATATATACTATTTAATATATAATGTATATATATAATATATATTATATATATACTATATTATATATATATTATACATATACTATATTATATATATATATATATATTATACATATACTATATTATATATATAATATACCATATTATATATATATATATATATTATATATATAGAAATCCATTCCTCATAAATGTCCCATCACTTCTTTGATACAGATAATTCCTACTTTACTCTCTCAGACAGCGAGAAAGGGAAAGAATATGACACAACAGTCCCTTGAACGAGGAATCCTAGACCTGTAGTCTCAAACTGTTTGACTAACGTTGTTTAATGATCTTTTACCACCGTTTAAATGCCCTTTATTGCCACTGTTCTTTTAACGGCCGACTGAATAATAAGTCACAGGATAAATGAACACGGATTACAAATGTCGCGCTTCAGCCTCACTTTTTCCAATAACCTCTTTTGAGTGGTTTCTAGTGTGACGGTTAACGGCATTGTTTATAGCAGACGCAGGATACGTCCTGAAAACACAAAATAAACCACTTTACAATCTCATTAAGCATCATTTGTGCACCGTTTTGGACACTGGGGTATACTACCTCAGCCAAAGTAATTGCGTGCCATCATTCCAGAGTGAAAGCAGTCACCACGGTGGATGGTCCACTTTCTGTTTACCGGAGCGAGAAGGGTCGAGAGGTCTTTACGGGGTGAAGGTTTAGGTTACGTTTGCAAAAGGCCCTTCCAGCTCTTCTGCAAATAGGAGCTTAAGATCAAACATCAGGGCAGGTCCTGGTGTGAAGGCTGGATTGCTGTGTTAAGTTGGGGGTGGTCACTGACGGGTCAGGAGGCCAGATAACAGGGCAAGAAACCCCTCCAACCTCTCATCCCCTGTGTTCTCTCAACATCTCCGAGATAACCACTCGTCACCGGCACTAAACCCTAACCTCAGTGACGCTGCTGCTCCCGGACAAGCCTTCCATCTGACCCCTCCGAGTCACATGCCGCACCTCTCGCTCGTGGTAATCTTCCCAGTCAAGTGACAAAGAGTCCGCCGAGTAAGCTGGAAAGTAATTCAGGAATGAGGGTTCGGAAAGGTCGACTATACGAGCTTAATCAAAGCTACGCGTGTTCTGGGGAACATTTGTGCGCTCGAGTGTGCCAGCAATCTGTGCAGCATTATGAAGTGTCTGGCAAGCACTTCTCTTTGTCTCCTCTGTTATGAAAAGGCTTCACAAAGAGAGACGGAGCTGGCCGCGACATTCGATTCCCCTTCTTTCCCCTTCACGGATTCTTCTTCTCGTGGCCTCGTAACTTCTCGTCTCCCCTCCACGCGGAGAGCTTTCTGTCCATGTTTCTGCTTCCCGGCCTGCTACTCTGTGTTTGGTGGTGGAAATTTGGCGGCAAATGCAACTCCACGGAAACATGGCCTCGGGCCGATTGATTTGAAATAAAACAGGCCGTTGAGATTAAATGGAGCTGTCAGAATTGGAGTCTTGAGTACAGAGTCACTTGACCCAGGAAATCTGTTGGTATCCAGGCTACTTGAGGAACTGGAGACAACAAAGGATTCCTCCTGAGGTGAGCGAGCTCCTCTTCACTGAGACGCAGGCGCCACCACCAGGAACCAAACACGACTGCAGCAAGAACATTAATGTAAGAAATACAGTTTTTCTGGATGAATGCCAGTGTTTGGGTAACTTGTCCCTCATGGGATAAGAAGCTTACCGGAACTATTTTCTGATAAACGACACCGGAAAACAACCATGTTATGATGAGTTGGTGATCCGCCTTCTTGTTCTGTTGTGTTGATGTGAAATAAAAACAGTTATTTTGTTCTTATATAGTAAGAGTAGATATATAAGTGTTAGATGTTATGTGTTGTAGATTACATTACGTTACATGTCATTTAGCAGACGCTTTTATCCAAAGCGACTTACAATAAGTGCATTAAACCTAGAGGACAAACTCAGAAGAACAAGAATACAGAAAGTAACATTTCCTCAACAAAGTCGAACTACAAAAGTACCATAATAAGAGATATTTAAGTGCCACTGAAGTGATAATCTGTGTTTTAATCCAGATGTAGTCGGAAAAGATGTGTTTTTAGATACACAAGAAGGCCTGCCTTATCTGAGTGAAACAGTATCCCGTGGGAGGACTGTGTTAGTTATAAATTTAGCATCCAATGGCACAGAGTGCGACGTTTGATTGGCATATCCACCGACCACTGGTCAGGTTGTTGAGAGAGGGAGAGGGGGGTGGGGAGAGGAGGACGAGGAGACAGAAAGTAAAGCAAGTGAGCTAAAGGGGGGGGGGGGGGGTAGGAGCCTAAACAGAGAGTTTGTCCACCAGAGATACTTTAGAAAACAAGACACCGATTTAGAAGAGGCAGCGAGACACTGTCCTGGACCTCTGCTATCCCCGGCCATGTCTGACTGCGAGGAGCTACCAGTGGGTAAGAAACAAACCAAGAGTTTACACATGTGCATACATCTGTGTTCAAGAGAGATATATGAGGTGCGTGTCTGTGCCTATGTGCTCGTGAATTGTTTGGATTTGCGTGTCTGTGTATGTTTTAGGGAGGGGGTCTCTCTTGGCCCATCCGGTTTTAGTCCAAGCCCTCCACTGGGACAACTCAGCCGGCAAGTACTCAGCTGCAAAGAGGAGCTGGTTCAGTTTTGGGCCCTTATATGGAAACTTGGGAGTGAATTCCCTCTGGTTTCATGAAACAATGTGGACTGAGTGCAGGAGTTTTAATCAGTTTGTATGGGTGGAGATATGAAGGCGGTCTTGAAGAGCGAAAGATTTGTGGAGCTGGCTGTTTCAGGGTTGATGGGGGAAATGGTGTAGAGATGTGTAAAGAGTGTGTGTGTGTACAGGTGTCTGCTTGTGTGTGCGTGAGAATGTCTGCATGTTTCCTGTGTGCAGCTAAGCATTAGGTACGGGTCATTTCCCACAAATGCAGCCCAGCGGAGAGAGGAGCTTATGTGCTTACTACCGCCGACTGAAAGACCAACAGAAACAATCAGTTATAAATAGAAACCCATGTCTTGTCTCACTCACTCACTCACTCAGTCACTCAGTCGCTCAGTTTCCAGCCTCTTTCCGTTATCTCATCTCTCCCTTTTATCCCCTCTTTTTCCTGTTTCATTTCCTCTGGCTCAGGCCATGCATGATTCCTCAGTCTAATCAACATGACTCAGCAGTATGAAAACTATGATGTTGTCAATTACTGAACCGGCAGCCATGGCAACGACTGCCACGTTTGTTGTTATTGCATTTAACAGTTGACCACTCCTCCTTTATCTATCATATCATCGTCCAATGGATTTAACAGGAAATTACATCATATTTCTTCAACTAAATTCCTGTTTTTTAACACTGGAATGCATTAAACTAAACAAACTAATAAACTTACACCGTAGCTACACTGTAATTTCCTGGCAGTTAAACAATGTGGGGATCTTTCCCACCCCCATCCTAATTAAAGGAAAAAGCACTTGTAGAAATAAAGTGTGACAGGGAGCCAGGATATGCACAATCTCCCAAGAGCCTGAAACTGAAGCAGCCAAATAGTAATTTAGCTATGATTTATTTAATTTATTTATTATTGATACACATATTGTCTGCCAGAGTTGTATTTTACTGTTTCAGTACCAAAGCGAGATGCCTTTATGTTCATAAACACTCAGTTCCCTGCATTGGAGAAAATAAATAGCCCTAGTTCAGCATATGACCTGCAGGTGGCGGTATTAGCTCATATTTATGATGGTGCCCCTGAGAAAGGGGTGATGGAAAAGTAAAGTAATGAAAAGTGGGAGGTTAAATAGGAGGAAAAAAAGAATTGGGTTGGGGATAGAAATGGAGATGAGATGCAAAGTGGAAGAAATTAGAGATGACACGAGAAGGGAAATGGACGAGGAGTAAGAAGTAAGAGTAACAAATGAGTTTTACAAATGTAAAACCAGCGTTGGCTGCTGTGTGTCATACCTGAGACTTATGGAAGCATCTATTGGAGCTGATAAGTTTTAATGTGACAGGAAAATCAACCATGTGCCCCCGCCTGCAACATCCATGTTGACCTGGCGTCATGTGTGCTTGTGCGTGTGCGTGTTTGTGTGTTTAGAAATGCAGATGAAGACGGTATCATGACCTGCTGACGTCAGCGCTCCATCTGTGCCCTGCATTTAAGGAGAAGTAGCTTTGCTGGTGTTAAAGCTATTCATCATGGTAACTGAATGGCAGGAAACGGGTCATTTGACACACAGGCTTGAGCACCTGCAGGTGTGTGTGTGTGTGTGTGTGTGTGTGTGTGTGTGTGTGTGTGTGTGTGTGTGTGTGTGTGTGTGTGTGTGCACATGCATCAGAGTAAACTCTGCAGCAGACTCCAGATGTCCTCAGCAGAGTTTATTTCAGGCCGTATCGATCGGGGTCTGAGTTCCTTCGACTTTGCGAGGAACAGGAGAAACGAGACAAGCAAGCGCAGGAAGACATCTTGGAAGCAGGAACATTTAAAAATAAAGCTAAATAATGACATGAATTTGAACTGTACATACTGTATGTATGCGTGTAGGTTTGTAGAGAGAAAAGCAGGAGGGCAGGGTTCTGGGTTGGACAGGAAATGGGGGAAGGGTTTACATGGATGTTTCAGAGGCCAAGTCAGATGTGATTAATGTTGTCGTCGCTCGAGAGAACACACAGCTCTGCACTCTGAGATACACAGTGTACGACCGCTTAACACACCGCAGCTCCGTTGGGTTTTTATGGTCGTAATCAGGTGATTTTAGATCCCCATCCTTATAATAAATCCACTATTTTCATAGTAGTAAAGGGTTGATGCATTACAACGTCTCCCACTGACCTGCAAGGTGCGGCCGTCTGCTTTTAATGACCACACACTGCATCAGTCATTTACCATATTTCCATGAGCTGTAGTCAGTCCTGTTCGACTTCTGTCCCGGTTATGCATAATTACCATATAGATGAGATGGAGAGAAGTCTGTGTAGCTTGTAAATCACCTTGCGGCATCATTAGTGTAAAGGTGAGGAGATCAGGGAGGGGGAAAGGCTGACGGAGAAGGCTCAAGTAATACCCACTATAGGATGTGATATGGTGCCATGATGTTATAAATGTCATATTTTTGTAATAATAGGTCCCCTTTACTGACAGTATCCATGTTACGAAGATAGATCATCTTTCTGTCCATTTGCTTTTTGTTTCTCGCCTGCCTGGGTATCTCTTCATGTCAGTCCTCTCAAAGTATCGCTTGTGTTCTCACTGAGATTACAATCCTGCTTTCTGCCAATATACAATATCTATTGCATGTCTGCCCACTCCATCCTGGAAGTAGAAAAGCCCCTTTTTTTGCTTTTCTTGCAGTTTCTTCCCCATATTCCCCAGTTTTTCCTTGCAGGTCTGAGGATATAAGGTGCTGTATGCTGTACACTAGGACTGTTAAGCCCTTGTTGGCAAATATGTGATTTTTTTCTATATACATATATATCAAAATGACTTGACTTGACTCTGTTCAGTAAATGTGAATCTGTCATCTCTGAAAAGCACATTGTAAAGATGAAGTAATGTGTGTGGGAGTTGGTTCTGGTGGAATACTTCAGAAACTAGGTCACACATTGGATACAAACCACTAAGTTTCTCATTTTTAAGACATCCTACATTTGGAACATGAATTCATTAGCCTATATTGCCACACGCTCAATTTCACCTCAAGAGTTACTTTTAAATGCATTTGGGAAACTGACATATCTCATTGTCAGCTCATTTGAATAAGCATTGAATTTGAACAGTAAACAGATTTCTTATTATTTTTGTGCAATTAATATATTTCCTTTAAAAACAGCGATACACTTCAGTCACTCCAAAGCGCCGTAAATTCCCATTTTCTTTGGACAGAGCTCGGCTAAGTATACGTTTTATCTGAAGTATTGTACTTTTCTACATTTAAATTCACAACCGCTGCAGATTAAAGACAAGTTTCAAGAACAAGTCCTGATAACCGTGTGGGAAAAGAATAACACCCGATAGCCGATAGCAGCACCCAGGAGAAAAGAAGCTGCTGGTGTGTCTGCGGCCTCCGGCACAGCTCCGCTGATCCACACCAGACAACATACCTGAAGTCACGAGATCACAACGTGTGTCCGCTGGCTGAGCCGCAGAAGGGCTGTTGCACCCGGGCCGAGCAGTAAATAAAGTTTAAAGTAATAAAAACAGTTTGCACAGAAATATGCGCCATGAAAACATCAACTTAAAACATAAAGGACGTACCTCACTGGCTGCACACAACCGAGAGGGAATGGGTCCACTTATAAATACCAATCGACACTTACTTACACTTCTTACTAATTACTACCGCACGTGTCTTTTTGAGATGGTCGCAACCAAATGCGTCCCATCACAACATAGGACGCCACAATAGTTCCTATTAAATGCAAATAAAAGCGAGAGAAGTTGAACCTGCAGCATATTGAGGGGGGTCGACTCCCACGTGACG
This sequence comes from Liparis tanakae, assembly GCA_036178185.1. NCBI lineage: Eukaryota > Metazoa > Chordata > Actinopteri > Perciformes > Liparidae > Liparis > Liparis tanakae. Next base: position 19,233,284 of record CM070093.1, read on the forward strand.
CCCAGACAGGTCAGTAGAACAACAAATGAAAGCAGTGAACTGTCGCATAAAACATCTTGTGTGCGTGTGCGTGTGTGTGTGTGTGTGTGTGTGTGTGTGTGTGTGTGTGTGTGTGTGTGTGTGTGTTATTGGCCACTAGACGGGGTCCCACTGGTCACAGAGAACACGTGGAAAATCTGAGAAAAGGTCAGTTGACCTTCAGCTAACAATGAACTACTCATTATTTAATGATCTATCATACTTTCCAATCATGTTTGAGATGATTTTATAAATCAGTTAGACGGCACATCTTTTAAATCAGGCTCCGACTGAGAGGAACATGTTAGTCGTATCAATCATAGCTGAGAATCACTCAAACTATCCTGGAGAAAGAGGAGTGGGAACCCTGCTCAGCTGCTTTGTGGTTTTATATTGCCTTCACATTTCTGCGTCGGTTGCCCTGGGGATGTTTATCTGGTTGTTAATGTTGCAGATTATTTAATTTCTGGAGCCGATGCTTATTGCATAGGGCTTTGGTTTATTGTTGCTCCTGGAGTTTTGGCCACTTTTATGATCAGTTCTCGTAAGCATGTGGAAGGTGTTGGTCATCGATTCAGTTGTAAGCCCAGACTGAGATGATGCTCTATAGAAGATGAATGTATTTTTGGTGTGGGCATTTGCATTGAAGTCTTGATGTTTTTTCCACTATACTTGACGTGTCAGTGGAGTTTATTGTGTGGCCTATCGGTGATCTTTGATTTAAAAGCCGTATCATCTAGGCTGACATCGTCAGTATGGTCTGACAGAGCCTACTTTTTCATTTGATCTAAGTACAATGAATGCAAATAAAAAAATCAAAACGGTGAAATAATATTACTAAATTAAATTAAATCTGTCAGATGTAAAAAAATATATATTAAAAAATAAGCCACCCGGTAAAAGAGAGTCTTGAGAAGAGAGGAGAGGATGCTAAAGTTTCCTGCCTCAGATAACCAGGAGGGGAGTCCCACAGTTTGGGGGCCCGGACAGCAAAAGCCCGGTTACTATAGTGACGAGGAGTGAATGTTTGAGCTGTTATTAAAGCCTTGGGCAAATATCTCAGGCAGCGCTCAGGCTCATAAGGAATCAGCAGATCCCAGATAGAGGAAAGAGCCAAGTCACTCAAGGCTTTAACAATGAGCAGTGACCTCGATGAGCGGATCATGGAGGTCTGGATCGTGGAATATGCCGACTACGAATTATTCATACACTCTGTCATATTCATTGAATGTGTTTTAACTCTAATGATTCCTTCTGTACACATGACATCTATTGTTCTGTCCATCCTGGAGAGGGATCCTCCTCTGTTGCTCTCCTGAAGGTGTCTTTCTTTTATCCCACCTGAAGGGTTATTTGGGAGTTTTTCCTGGTCCGATGTGAGGTTTTGGGTCAGGGATGTCTATGTGTACAAATTGTAAAGCACTCTGAGACAAATTTGTAATTTGTGAAAATGGGCTATACAAATAAACTGAATTGAATTAAAACCTTAAAATCAATTCTGAAACTCACAGGATTCTTCTTACATCTGAATGAAGCGGTGGAATCTCGAATGTTCGTGCAGGAACAAACTCCTCCACATAGAGGCCAAGTCGTTCTGAGGGTGTATCTAGGAGACAGCCTCAGGATGAGAAGCTTTTACAGCCCAAAAGCAGATTGTCCTCTTCTCCACTCGATGTGCAGAGCCTCTCTGTCTCGGGCCCATAAAGTCGGTCTTGAGTGATATCCCTGGAGACTCAGGAGTTATTTCTTTTTCAAGCCTCAGACATCAAACACTTTCACCATCATTCACACTAAAACCCAGAGCGTTGTTCATCTTTAAATGTCTGGAGCAGGGCCACCTTTTTCAGATTCATTTTGAGCATTAATCTAATTATGTTTACCCCGTAATGCTGTTATTGAAAAGACGCATTGATCCAATTGTAGGGTAGGAATCAGTGTTGCTGTTAAAATCTTTAAAATCCATGTTTACACACATTGAGACTTGCAAAAATACACACAACTACCTCTTTCTCTGAAACTCAGAAATATAGGTCTTTAAATATATTAGTGTGTCTGGCATAATAGTTTTCTTGAATCGTAAGATCAGTATTTGTCATTGCTGTTACTTGTGCACTTTATTGCATAGCTAGTTGCCATTTGCTTTCGTTCTGTAGCCTTGATCCTCTGCCGAGATATTACAAAATATGTTATCCAATCTTTGTTGAAAGCTTTCTTTGGATACTCAATTTCAGAAACAGATGAAACTTTAGGACTGATACAGGTTTCCATACAATAGAATATTCTGAACTGAAAATGTTTCCCACACTCAAGGCTTTAACCCTCCTGTGACCTTTGGGGTCAATTTGACCCCATTCAATGTTTGACGTCTCTAAAACAATCATTGACATCATTTTTGTTGCTTCATATTTCATGACTTTTCCTAATTTATTGGGGAAAACATAAAATTCACATGATATGTTTTCAATGTCCTGTACAATTTGACCCCAGGCTGTTTTTCACTGTGTAAAACATATAAGAAATATAAACCTTTTTATTTATTTAAAATGCTATTTAGGTTGTAAACAAACAAACATAAAGTACCTGACACTTAAACTTGGGAAACAATATTAATTCTAATCATTTCCTGGAGGTTTTAATTGCTGGGGTCAAAAAGGTAAAAGATGTGAGTAACTTTGAAGATAACAGGAGGGTTACAACCCATCGTTGGATGGTTTGCAGGTTATCACTGATCCTGTGAAATATAACTCAACATGACTTTCATCTGGCACCTTCATCGGGTAAAAATCTAAATTCGGAGGTTGGTTATTGACGCTTCTTACAGTAATGATGAAGTACATTTTGCTGGTAAAAGGAAAGGTGATTTTTGAAGTTACAAAACATGGATGAAGTGGTGGGGTTGAATCCATCGTCTATGCTGCTATGAGTGCTTTTATTCCGCAGGATGCAGCTTCTGGTTCTCTGTGACGCAGAGAGCTGGGAACAAAACATGATCGCTCTGAAAGTAGGTCACATTTCCTCCACATAATTCATGATGATAAAATCTCTCAACAGCTCTTTGCAGCTTCCAGCTCTTCATGTTGTCCTTGTGTTGGACTAGACTTCGACAAGTTGAACCCACAGTACGCGGGCCGGCTCTTTATTTCAGATAATTGAGGCTAATAATGTCTAATGTGAAGGTTGCAGAGTTAATAATTACGTGTCACGAAATGGATTTTCATCTGAACTACTGAGAAGTATCTATTAGAAATGACAGGTTATTATGTTCTCCAGCCGGCGGGAACATTATGTATTTTCAGCAGTCACTCAGTGGATTTAGTCTCACCTCTCACATTTAATTTACCTCCGCTCTTCTGTCCAGAAAGGTATCAGACGGAGTCGCTCAGTCATCACCTAATAGAGAGTTGGACAAGTATTAAGATTATAAAGATATAGTGTAATAAAAAAAATAAAAAAAGGTTTTCAGAATATACAATAGATATAATGCATAATGTAGGTAACTTGCATATAACAATATATTATACAAAGTATATTTCCTCAAATGTACTTAGTTAGTTACTTTATACTTCTTACAGCGCTGTGGTAATATCAATAATTTAGCAAGAATATTAAAAGCCCAAAAAGTGAAGAAAAAAAAAAAGAATTACAATTTTGATTTAATGATGGCATGAATCTTTTTTTATAGTTTGTTGTTGAGACAAATTATGGGCTGTCCCAAATGTTCATCCATAGAGCTACATAACATTTGTGGGTCTTAATTTAGTATCAGCCCTGCAGTCTGATTGTTGCTGTGAGGCAGTGAGTTGGCACCATGACTGTTGAACTCATGAGGGATGATTCATGGGGAATAAATGATTAGATAACACTTGTATCTCTCTCCTGCTGGCTCGTCCACCTCGCCTGGCATGCACCTTTATTGGGTGACCTTTGCTCCCTGCCTAGGGGAGCACTTCCTGTAATGTTTAACTATAGTCAGAGCAAAACCTTCACGCCACTTCCTGAATCTCTTCCATCAAGGTGTGCAGTCTGTAGTCTTTAGCTCGTGGCGTAGAGCCCAATAACAAGAGCCGGGGACACAGATGGTGGCTGGATCATAGAGGGGATTGACCTGGTTTCATCCTCAGCTCTGGATTTGATTGTTTATAATCCTGACCCACTGACATATCATCCGTGGATAAAAGACATGTCAGCAGTTTCTTTTCTCTTTTTTTTTTATTTGAAAAAAGAAGAGACATGAACGACCGGCTTAGTTTGAATATTCCCTTTCTGGTGCCCCCTGAGAGGAGCAGCTGTAAACATAGTCAGGCCAGGGGAGAACGCAGTGGACCCAGTGTGAGGCCTTGCTGAGACGCTCTTGAGCAAGACACTGAACCTGTCAGATGTAGAAGAGCATGCACTTGCTCTTGATTTTTTCTTCATTTCCCCTGAAGCTGACTTACATTTACAAAAAGCATTCATCACACTGAAGTCTCTACATCTTCCGCCGGAAACAAAAAACAAATTTAACTTGAATAAAAATAGATTAGCGTTTCAGTGGTACTTAAATAACACTTACTTATGATATTTTGTAGTTTGGCTTTCTTGAAAACACTTTACTTTCTGTATTCTTGTTGTTCTGAGTTGGTACTCATGGTTGATGCACTTATTGTAAGTGGCTTCGGATAACAGCGTCAGCTACATGACATGTAATGTAAAGTAATGTAATTTAAAGAAACTACAACATATGTGTTTTTTCCCGCATACAGACTGAGCATCATTCAGCCTGAAGCACTGCATGTGGAAACCTTTGGTACCTCCATGAGAACTGTAAATACATTAGGTGTGACCAAAGCTCGGTCCTGCAACTCATTTGATTAAATAAAAGAGGCCAGTGGGAACCTTACGAGGTTATTTCCTGCAATGTCATTTTTTGTGTTGGCAAACATATTTTGTTGACAAACTATTGACATACCTTTTCAATTTGTCATGATGAACTTGTTGGCAAACAGTGGCTTACACATCCAGCAGTTACTAAGCAACATTTTTATTATGTTGATGTTGTCATGTTGATGGTGAATTTCAACTATTTCGTCTCTTTTAGAGCAAAATGTGTCTCTGTAGCCGATAATGTTTCACAGTTTTACTAGCTGGCTGCTAACTTTGTCTTCTTACCATTTTGTGCACCAAAGGTAAATTTAGTTCTAGAGATATTTCTCTGAAAACAAAGAAATATCCCTGCTGTTACTGACAATAATGCTATGAACCCAAACTGTAGAGTCAAGTTTAATATGTGCAAGTTTAGGTGTGACTGAATATCCTCACTCTCTGAACAGCACTATCCCGTGTGTGTGTGTGTGTGTGTGTGTGTGTGTGTGTGTGTGTGTGTGTGTGTGTGTGTGTGTGTGTGTGTGTGTGTGTGTGTGTGTGTGTGCCCTCTGGATTTACTGATGGGTGATGAGGGGAGTGGGAGGAGGGGGCCAATGGGGAGGGTCCCACCACCTGCCACCCGCAGGGTAGGTGGGGTTTAGGGACCCATGGGGGGGGGGGGGGGGGGGATTTTGTAGTGAAAATATTCCTCTTCTCACGTGAACATATGAGCAGAAAGACAGACACACAAAAACCAGACCTGCCCCTAATCTAGATCCCAAATCTGCCCCAGAACGAGATTAGTGATAATCTGAACCCCTTCAGACTAAACAGTGGGACTCAAGGTCTTCAGAACAAAAACACAAAGCATGTTTACAGTGTGTGTTGCTTGGGCTCTGGAGCTGCGTGACATTCTTCTCTGTATCTGAATCAAAACACGGGATGCTTTGCCCCTCTGGTGGTCTGAAAAAATCTGAAATATGATTGAGATTATCAAAATAAATGGTCTTCAGCCTCCAGAAATTCACCCACACCTCTCCGCTCCGCATTCGCTTCAAAACATCGGAAACTAAAAACGCATCTTTTTCCGACTATATCTGGATTAAAACACAGATTAGCACTTCAGTGGCACATAAATGGCTCTTACTTATTACTTATGGTATTTTTGTAGTTCGACTGAATTATTGTGGTTGTGAGTTTGTACTCTTGGTTGAACGCACTTATTATAAGTCACTTTGGATAAAAGCGTCTGCTAAATGTCATATAATATTGCTTAAATGCCACGGCCTTGATTTACACCTGTTCTATTACCTGTAGTTGCAGATAAAGAGCATAGCGTACAGCTGGTTTAAAGGTCAGCACTTCTTGATGTACGTGTGCTTTCAAATGTAATCTCCTCGTCGTTTGTGTAAACAGCTATCGAAGTGTTCAGTTGCAGCACTGGTGTCCAAAGAGCACCTTGTTGTTTTCACATAATCCTGGAGTGTGGTATAGGCGCTTGATGTGATTGCGTAATAGGTGAAGCAGAGTGGGTTTCTGAGGGAGAAGGGGAGATAATACAAGGGGGTCAAAAACATGGAGGCCTGGAACCATCAAGTGGTCCAGTGGGATGAGGAGCCTCGCTGCATCGCTTTCATCCTCCCGTTAAAGGTCAGAGCGGTCACCGCAGAGAGAGCTTCACAGACGGATGATGTCACACCTGCTGTGCTGCTCTAGAAACACACGGACCCCTTCACGCTCTCATCCCTTTGTGTTATTTTTTGTCTTGTGATCTAGAAAGAATGGGGGGAATGTTTCAAACATGAATATAGGCCAAGGACTTTTTAGGCTTCCTATTTTTCCCCGCTAGCTTGAATTATAAATAATGCAAAGAGTCCCCCCCCCCTCCCCTCCCCTCTCACATACACATACAAAAAACCCACATTTTTTGAGGGTCTCCCCCCTTTTCTTCCCTCAAAACTCCCACCCTGCTCACTTTTAATGTGGTCCTTCTCTTTGTACCACCCACCCTTCTCAAGCACTCTCTTCTTCGTCTCCATCCCCCTCCCCCTCTATCCCATTTATTCCTCTCTTCTCTCAATCCCCTAGTCTCCCTTTCATTCTCTGCCTGTCGTGTCCTTGTTTCGAGGATCCCACCGCCTCTGCTCCGTCTGCAGCGGGGCAGATAAGACGCACCGAGGACGGAATGATAACCACGTTCAGCCGCGGCGGAGGTCCTCTGGCAATGTTTGAATGTTTGGCTACGGGAAATGCCAAAGAAAATGAGAGCGTGTGTGTGCATGCATGTGTGTGTGTGTGTGTGAGAGAGAGAGAGAGAGAGAGAGAGAGAGAGAAAGCAGTACAATAACCCTAGTAACTTATATAGGGGCTAACAGTGCATAAGTTATTTTTGTAACTAACCATTGTTTGGGTTTCCTTCCCCCCTCTGATCATCATACACCACTGTATCCGCACTGTAGACACTTTAAGCCATTGTTGCACTATCAAGTTAATATGCACTAAATATTTGCACTAGTTTAGCAACCCCAGAATATATTTATATCTGCATTATTTATAACCTGTATATCATGTATTTATTAGGATACTTCTGTTGCACTTCTGTTTGGATACCAAACTGCATTTTGTTGTTCTGTACTCTGTAATGACAATAAAGTTGAATCTAATCTAATCTAATCTAATCTAATCTAATCTAAATTGTGCATGTTTCACATCCACTGTATCGATGTGTAAAGCTGAACTCAACTGAAGGTCTATACTATAGACCTTCAGTTGAGTTGGCTTTGTTTACATATATAAACATTATGTATACACAGGCAGGCTAAGCCAAGCTCTAAGTCTACACAAACACATCGATGATAACAACAACACAGGCTCGTTTTAGTCATGAAGTGCAGAATCAACAGACGCTCGCTTATGAGTGAATCTCCTCTTCTCTAATTTTTTACTCCCTCTCTTGTCTTCCCTTTTTCTAATTTCCTATCCTGTCTCAACCTTTTCTCCCGTCATCCCTCTTCTCATCTCCTCTTACCTTGTTTCTTATCTGTCCTGTTCCGTTTTGGCTCCACTCTCTAACTTATCCTAACCCACCTTGTCCTGCTATATGTTATATATTACGTCTCTCCTTCTGTCCTCTCTCCTCCTTTCTCCTCACCGCTTCTATCCTTTCCTCCCTTCTCACTTCCTCTCCTCCTCTCCTCCTCTCCTGCCAGGAGAGAGGAGGGGGATCTCAGCAGCAGGCCCAGCCCCCTGTGCTCTGACTCGTCCACACTGTGTGACAGGGGAAGGCTGGGCTGTCCCGAGCATTATCTAAACACTCACACACACACACAGTCTCTGACACACACACACGCACTCACACACACGCACACACACAATAACTGCCGATGCCAGAGCCTGCGCTCTCGGCTCAAGCCCTCTTAAAGCTGTTTTTCTGCTGGAGATCAGCGAGAGCTAACGACACGCAGCTGCCTCCGCGGAAGAAGACAGAAGGACAAGTGGAGAACAGAAGGAGGTGAAACGAGGACAGGAAGGAGGAGAGGACAAGCACGGAGGAAACAAAACCATCATCAGCCGCGTAACTCGTGTCCTCTGGGTGTCTCCGGCGGTCCGGTGCCGTCATTCTTCTGCAGGGAGCGTTTTCGGCTGTAGTTCAGGACTTTTCTCTTTTTTGTTTTGTGAGCCGAGGGTTGGAAAGGAAGAAGGGTCGGAGTTCACATGACATAATCGGAGTGAATGGGTTGCCATGGTGACTCACCCAGGGAGCCTGACCTGTGCAGAGTGAATGGAGGGAGCGCCTCGGACGCCAAGTGAACGCTAAACTAAAAGAGGGAGAGGAAGAGGAGAGCGAAGGAGCTGTGGATAACAGAGGCGCGGAGCAGGGGTTGAGAATGGAGGACGGCTTCTCCAGCTACAGCAGCTTGTACGACACCTCATCACTGCTACAGTTCTGCAACGGTAACACCAACTAATCCTCCCCTCCCCTCCATCACCTCAGCTGCATGTCGTTTCTCTGGACTTGACATGTCACCCGCCGACCGGCTAAACTTGACACCAAGTGGACGTGTGCATGTGTGCATGTGTGTGTGTGTGTGTGTGTGTGTGTGTGTGTGTGTGTGTGTGTGTGTGTGTGTGTGTGTGTGTGTGTGTGTGTGTGTGTGTGTGTGTGTGTGTGTGTGTGTGTGTGTGTGTGGACGTGAGCTATTTTAACTCCAGCTTTTTAGTGCTTTAAATGTGTATGTGTTTTAACAGTGGTGTCAAACTAGAACAAATTTGATTTGATAACAGGCAGACTTTGGTGAATATTTGAGCATCCAACTCCAGAGGGAGTGAGAATACGCTGTAGAATTAACAGGAAGTATCTGGAGGCCAGAATAGTGTCAACAGTGTGTGAGCTGCAGCCGTCAAGAGAGCTAATAAACAAAGACGGAGGGAGGTGAGGAGGAACTGTCCTCAGCTCACAGCAGCTGCCCTGATTACTCCGGTTCTGCTTGATTTCACAAGGGCTATGTTCTGCATATATTTCTGCCCCGTTAGCTGATCATCTTGCTGAATGACACAGACCAGAGATGACAGAACAGGACTTTATGGCTCATGTTGCTTTGCTGTGTTAATGTCATTTATTTGATGGCAGAGGAAGAAACCGTACTTCAGGCTGGGAGGGTTATGGGTGGAGAGGGTGACTCAGGGAAGAATAAAAGCAGCATGACACATCAGTATGACATCAGTTTAGGATGTATTTCCAAGAAGCTCTGGTTTTGAGTAAACCAGAGTGTAAGATGTATCTCCTACCTTCAAAGGTCCGACAATGTTGCATCAGTGTGACCCAGTCCAACATGTTAGAAGGATTCTTGGGATTTATATTTGGGAGGATTTTTCTTTCTAATTGAGTTTAATGGTACCCTCTCTGACTCCATCCTGATGAACTACAGTTAGTGAACCCTCTACACAAAGGGGATTATCCCCGACACAATGACTGGTGTCTCTGGCAAAGGGGATTTAAACAAAGCCGTAAAGCAGATTTATGCTCCACTGAAACAGCTAAATAAAGATAGCGTTAAATATATATTCCTCATATGGAGAAAACAAGTGTCTCATCCTCATTGTTTGTAATGCATGTCTAAGATTTGTCAGTGTGCACTTAGCAATAGTGACTGTCCTCGTGGGTAGTGAGTGCAAGCAATCATTGTTGAAGCATGGATGAGTTACGCGATTGCTAATGAAAAAATCCATAATGTTTATCGTGCTGTGTAAGCACGAGCAGTCGCTGGGATGACGGAAGACTCTTGTCTGAGGAAACCGCGGATGTGAAATTAAACAGAGGTGTCTCCCCGCCACGTATACTGGGTACATCACTACTTTCACGAATCACTGATGAGGTGAATCCAGTTAAAAGCTTTTTATCCCATCTGGAGTCCCCTCATTAACGTTATAGCGATCATAAAAGTAGGAAATGCAGACGGAGAGACAAATGAAAGATGTCTGTAAGGTTTTATTTAATTGTAGAAGTGACATGTGACTATTGCACTGCACATCCATAAGTGACTTAATAAACAGCTTTAATACAGATCAGATGTTACAGATGTTAAAAAAGGAGACATCATCCCACATGCAATAATAAGTGCTGAGCTCTGATAACTGGAAGACGTGGGCGTGCCCCCTTTATCATCACGTGTTGTATTCCTGTGTCATGAGCTAAGTGCTGATACCGCCAAGGGTAACAAGTTAGAAACCGGTGCAGCAGGTGTTGTGCGGTACCAGGATAGCAAATGGAGACGAGGAATGAAGAAATAACTGACCTTCTAAAATCTCACATGTCTCAGCGTGGAGGCCGTTGCCCTCGAGGCTCAGCGCTCGTGTCAAAACGTTCAACCATTGCTTCTTTAAATCCGGACTTCAATTCAAATGACACTTTGTCCTCTCCATCTGCATTTGCCAACCATTTTTTTCCCTTCCTGTGCTTCTTGCCACGTCACGACCAGCAACCAGAGGGAGAGCGGCGAGGTTGTGTGTAATCCTGTAATCCTTTACAACGTTGTGTTTCCTTTCTGAGAGAAAGTCGATGAAATAACAAGTGCTGCTCAGCGGACGCCGCCAGGAATTTTCCAACCCCTTGTTTCAGAGTCAGCATGCTCATGGAAACAGGCTCTTGGTGAGCCAGCGGGCAGAGGATACCATTTGTTAGTATTTTCTCTCTCTCTCTCTCTACACACACACACACACACACACACACACACACGCACACACACAGTGTCTTGTTTGTTGCTCCAACAGACTGCTTAATTGGGTGAGCCTTATTTAAGATGTTGTGTGTGTGTGTGTGTGTGTGTGTGTGTGTGTGTGTGTGTGTGTGTGTGTGTGTGTGTGTGTGTGTGTGTGTGTGTGTGTGTGAGCAACAGCGAGGGGCTTGCACATCTGGTGTGTGCTGCTGCCGTCCAGCTGAACCCAGATCCACTCAAAGCCAACGTCGATGATGTCATTCGTCGGCCTCTTCCTCTTCCTCTCCTCCCTCTCGGCTCGTGTGTTGCGGAGCATCCAACCAGACTAATGTTCAAAGACTAGGTCAGCTAAACTGCAGAAACACGCGCAGGCGGCGTGCTTTGTCCTCAGGAGGTCGGGGATAGCGCGGGCTAACTGAACATTAGCCCCATTACGCACTCAGACACCCAAAGTCACATGATGATCGCAGCCGATGAAGGAAGTAAATCCTTCGGAGGAGCCATGTTATCCGTTTAATCTCATTTGGAATCTGCCGGTCCTGGAGAAGAGCGAGACTTCATCGCATTACTCTGTTGTTCAGAGACTTTCCCAGAAAGAAAGCTTCCATTTGACTTTATCGTCGTTTTCAAGGACCATCCAGGTTGTTTAACTTCTCTGTTACTCGACAAACCACCGTTATCCACAGCTCACCAACTGGAGACGCATTTCCTGTGTTCCTGGTTGATTATTATTGAATTCTCTAGAGTTTGAAAATCAATTTACAAAAGTATTGCAACAGTTTTTATACATTAAATAGTAGATGTAGGAGCACCCTTGAATGCACCACCAAGGAGTGTTTTTAAACTTAAAATGTATCTTCAAGGGACAATAGTGTAACATTTCAGTTTGGATAGGTTATGATGGACGTTCATTAATCTATCAATTATATATTTGCTTATTTGCTCAATTAATATTTATTAAAAAAAGCTTTGCCCAATACTTTGGTTTATGACTAAATTAATCTTGGAGAACTTTAAAACTCCATAAATTGATGTCTAAACACTTTTAAAGGCTTTTCTTTGGTCTATGATGAACAAATGTGTTGAGTGTGTGGAGTGTGTCGCTAAAACATTCACAATCATTAGTGAAAAATGCATCATTAGAGTAATGTCCTTTCTCATTCATTAGCTCCTGATGTGTTTGAAGACACTCTGTTAATATCTAAATCCAGCTCCCTTACAGTGCTGTGATGATACTGATGATCACACACACACACACACACACACACACACACACACACACACACACACACACACATGCTCATCTCCAGCCTCTTCATCCAAACTAATCCATTCGCCTGCATTCATTTGTGAGATTTGTAATTTACTTTTTGATTTTAATAACGTCTGCTCAGACTTGGCTCCAACATCCTTTTATCTCTGAGCTCCACACTCGCGCTTTACGCCCACCGGCACACTGGCACCGCACACACACCTCACCGACAGCGCCAGGGCACCATGATGGGACCCAGAATGGGTTTAGGAACAGAAACCAGCGAAGAGAAGAGGGAAAGGGAGGAAGTTTGAATTAGTAGAAGTGCAGACGGACGAAATGAATAAAGACGAGAGGCCCGTTTCATGTTTGTTGGAGGTGTTTTGATGCACACTAGAGGTGGCACCACTCCACCCAGTCTCCTCCCCTTCTTGGCTCAGCATCTCTTGCCTTCTCCATCCAAGCCCTGATTGATGATGGCACGTGTGGAGGGATTAGGATTAACGCCCTCCTCACGTTACCAACCACAGTATCCAGGGAGGAGGAGTTGAGCGTTTGTCTTTGGTTTTCCTCAATTTAGTGTTGCTTAAAGGGGACGTATTAGGAAAATTCCACTTGTTTAGCGCTTCTATACGTTAATGTGGGTATCTGGTATGTCTCCCAACACAAAAACTCTGGAAAAAACAACTCTTGTGGCTTGTTGTGGTTCCTCTATGTCAGAAACGATCTGCTTGAGGTCGTCCAATGGGATCACCACCAATGTCTACGTAGATGTTGAAACACGCCCATGTAGGGAGTCTGGCTACACGGCCTTGGAGGGGGGAGCTGGCTCATTAGCATTTAAAGGGACAGGCACTCAAAACAGGTCAATCTGTGGGGAGGTGTTTGTGACATGTACAAAGGCTGTTTGAAATGATTCTTGTGGTATTTTGACCAAAATATGTTGCAAACATTACATTAGGACCCCAAGGAACCATATCAACTTGTAGAAACATGGGCATACGTTTAAGTTCAAATGGTATAGGTACTGTATGGCCTTTATTTTCTAGGAGATTTGCTCTTTACATTATCTATCAACACCTAGTAAACGTGCTGACCAGCCGACCTGCACTCTGATATTTCCTCCACTCCACATGAAACTGCACAACAAGTCAATAGAGAAACAGGCAGCGACCGGAGAGGAAAATAATGCTCCTCTCTACCGTTATTCATCTGTAACTGACATGAAGCAGGTTGGTAAATATCGACGTGAACGGGATGGCTCGTTCACTACCGCTGATTCATTTAAAGGTCGACATTGATTTTGCACTTCTGTGTCAGTGAGAGCGCACCACTCTCCCCTTTTCTTTTTTACCTCACTCCAGCCTCACTCAATGTCACTGGATATCTTTTATTTGCCTCACTTTCTGCCTCTCTCTCTCTCCTGCTGTTTCCTCTTCGGCCTCATCATGTTGATTGTGTGCGAGTGCCCCGAGTGGAGATTAGAGTGCTTCTCTTTTTTCTTTTTCCTTTTTAAATCTCCCAGCTGTGAGATATTGAGCGAGTTTGGTTTGGCCCTCTGTGGCCAGGAGTCACATCACCCACTTCTACTCCTTATCTCCCTCAAAGTCGTTCTGATAAGGCTTCACTTTCACTTTCTCTTTCACTTTGAGGATGCAGAATAGTGTGCGTGTGTGTGTGTGTGTCTGTGTGTCTGTGTGTGTGTGTGTTTGGAGCAATGCCAGTGAATAGACTCAGGTTGAATGAATGAGGAATCATATTCAAAATTTGCTTTCCAAACAAAAAAATATTATGATTATAAATAATGTTTAGAACTGCATCTAAGGCTTATTTTCATAGCATTTCAAAGCCAGTTCTAATTGGTTGTGTTGCTGTCTATTGCACTTTTGTACATTGGTTATTAGCGCCTTTATGGAACTCAATATAAAATGATTTAGTCTGATGTTTTGGTTATTACATGTTATTCATTATTAAGGTCAGAGTCAGCATACCTATACAAACAGCCTCTTGAGGAGCCGGCGGGCAGAAAATACCATTTGTTAGTAGTTTCTCTCTCTCTCTTGTTCTCTCTTTCTCTCTCTCACACACATCCTCATCCTCATGACCCACTAAAACAATCAGGCATGCAAAGCAGGAGTGTGTGAGTTCCTGTGCTAAATATATCCTGACCCTGCGTCTGGCAGTTGAACACGAGGGGGAAGAACTCTGGTTGCGTGTGTGTGTGTGTGTGTGTGTGTGTGTGTGTGTGTGCGACCATCTTAAATTGTGTGTGTGTGTGTGTGTGTGCATACCATCACAAGGTCAGCGTAGGGCGTCACGGGTGGGTAAAATGCCTTGAAAGAGTCATAAGCCGTCTTGTGCGCCGCTTCTACTCGACATGTTAACACTGAACGTGAAGAGCGTTGACTTCTCCCTGAGGGGAATGGTCACCAGTCACCAGGAATAAATCCCTTAATTCTGCACAATCCCACAGAGATGGCAATATTTTTAGTCTCTGCTTCCTGCACAAAATATCACCAAAGTTATTCTGTTCAATCAGAAAAGAAAAGAGGGATTAAAATACTTTAAAAAAAATGCTGTACACATCAGTAAACACATGAGCATGCTAATCATATCCAGCACAGATCATCAGTGTGCGTCTGCATTAGCGCAGCTATTTGACTCTTTCAATGTCTTTTTCATACATTTCCGTTTTAATCTCACAGCGAGTCACCAAACGGTTTCTGATGAATTAATGAACAATTCAATTTCTGTGGCAAGCTGAGTGTGGACTCGATTATATTTATGGTAATAGCTCCGTCGGCACGTTGTCTCCAGGGGGCCAAAGTTCACGGCCCACTGATTCGGCCGCTCTCATCTCAAAACCCTGGTCAGGATTTCATTTGGCCAGTTGTGATTTGAAAAAAATAAAAACAATTAACCTCTCGGTGCCCGTGGTGCCGCTCCGAGAGGCTGCCCAGCGCCTAATTGGTCTCTTACACCTGCTGTTAATGGAGGAACCGAGGGGAAAGCCCCGACTCCGCATAAGTGCGTGTGTTTGTGTGTGTCCCCCATTGCATGTGTTCAATCTGACTGTAACAGATGGCGAGGGAAAAGAGGAGAATCCCATTAGAAATTCCATTAAAAATACATTTATGGAAAAACACAGCTGCAGAGATGAGAGGAACGAGGGTGGACATGATTGTTGGTTTGTTTGCCCCTATATTGTTGTTAATTTGTCAATTTCAAAGAGAGGTTAAAGCAAAAGTCCATGCTTTGTTGTCACAGGTCGTGTTCTTTGGTCGACATTTTTTATTTCATCATAATGATTTGTGGCAAATGTCGCATTTTATTCTCGAGCAAGGACCTTTTCTTTTTTTTTTACAGTGAAGGTTATTTAGCCAGAAATATATTATTCAGAGTAAAACCAAACGGGTTCTCTGCAGACTTACAAGTAACTATGTACTTAATAAATCATAAATGCTCTTCTGTTGATTCTTTCACTTTCTTCCAAATTAAAATGAGCGTATTTAAAGCGCACAAGGACAAACAAAATAAAACAAAGAATGTTGTATGTTAACGGGACTTGTGATCCTGCTGTTGATGTGCAGAGGAAACAGGTCTGACTCCTGGTCTCGTGTGTACTGCAGTAGGGAAGATGATGATCTTACACATGATGAACGGGCGGTACCTCGACAATAAATGAACAATGATTTGATGAATCTCGTGGCACTCGTGGAAGTATTTCATTTTATAACTGAGCAAAGCAGAATATTTGTAAAACATCCTTTAGTACCCTGCTTGTCCTCCACAGCGGACATGTGTCGTAGGTTTAAGGCTCACTGGAGCCGAACATGGCGGGATGGGAGCTGCTCAGATGTGTTTTCTGGTGGATGACAAATCTCTGTTTATGTAAAAGCAGTCGTGGCTGGTTGAGTGGAAAGCCAATACAGAGACCAGAACACACACACACACACACACACACACACACACACACACACACACACGCACAGGGTGGAGGGTAATGGTTGGGAGGAGAGACACTGAGAATACAACAAGAAATATTCTAATATTTCTCCATCTCGACCTGAGCACGTCTGCTGCCTCCAGCCTGTGTTCACGGCCAGATGGCAGAGATGTAGGACTGGCCGATGCTCAGGATGCTGACGGACTCTGGCACACTGTGTGTGTGTGTGTGTGTGTGTGTGTGTGTGTGTGTGTGTGTGTGTGTGTGTGTGTGTGTGTGTGTGCATGTGCGTGTGTGCGTGTGTGTGAGAGAGAGAGAGGGTGCGTGTATGTGTGTGTGAGAGAGAGAGAGCGTGTGTGTGTGTGTGTGTGTGACCATCCTCACACCTACACACCCACTGTGTGTATGTGTTTGTCTGTGTGTGTGTGCGTGTTGTGTGTGTGTGTTTGTGTGTGAGAGAGAGAGAGAGCGTGTGTGTGTGTGAGTGTGTTTGTGTGTGTGTGACACACACTATGTGTGTATGTATGTGTTTGTCTGTGTCTGTGTGTGTGTGTGTGTATATGTGTTTCTGTATGTGTGTGTGTGTGTGAGAGAGAGAGAGAGAGAGTATGTGTGTGTGTGTGTTTGTGTGTGTGACCATCCTCACACCTTGGAAATGTTACTGGGTGGAACATAATTGCACACACACACACACACACACACACACACACACACACACACACACACACTGGGCTGGACATGAGTCCTGCCTCCAGATCTTTCCTGGTTGTGTGTCACTGAGGGACAAAGCCGTGTTTTATGGCGAAAGGTTCCGACTAGAAAGACTCTTTTGTGTGCCTCTCAGTCCCAGCTGGACTCGGTGCTTGTGTATCGGTTTCATCCCTGAAAAGTCACAGCAAAGAATGTATTTATTTATTCAGCTGTTTGCTGCCTTTCTGTCAATTATCTTATTTTTTTCTTATTTCGGCAGAGGTGTCATATCGAATGCATCGTGTTGTTGTTGTTGTTGTTGTTGTTGTTGTTCTGAGTGTGATGCACCGATTCAGATCTCACCTCTTGGGCTGATCCCAACTCAAATAACTGTGTTGTGACAATGGGGCTGATCTATTCATTTATATGTTAATATAAGAACTACACACTGCACATGAACAGGAATTACTGACACTTGTCTTGTGTTCTGGTTCATTTAAAAGATTGTTTTGACCAAGTTAATGGTGTACGATTTATTATTTTTATGAGAGATAACAATTCAGGATATTTATGTCTGTCACCGTGCACCTGTCTGATGACCTGAGGAACACAAATGATTTTCTGCATGCAGAGACGTCCAAAGCCCAAACTGTGCATTAGTATCTGTGATTCCCTCATACATGTGAGGATATGTTTAACCAAGTTTGATTCATGAAAATATTAAAGTGATTAAAATTTAGAGTTATGGAAAAACTTTGGGAGCCCCTTTATTAGAGAAAGACAATATATAAAGACATGTTATTGCCAAGCCCTCTTTTAATTGTTATCCCTCAGCGGCGCTGTTTCCATCCCAGCAGCTTCCTGAGAGAGGAGGAGACAAACAGAGAGAGAGGTGAACGAGGTTACAGAGTACAGACACGGAGAAAGGGAGAGGGAGTACACATCACGCTAAGATTAGAGCTTTGGGATCAGAAGCTTTGTGCAAGATCTGCTCCACATATCCAACATAATCCTCCTGCACACTGAGAACACTTCCTCTTTGACGAGTGTGTGTGTGCGTGTGTGTGTGTGTGTGTGTGTGTGTGTGTGTATGTGTGTGTGTGTTCGTACCAGGGTGTCGTGTATACGGTATGTGTTTGAGTTAAGCAGGAGGTATTCTCTCTCAAAGGGCAATGAGAAAGGAGTGAAACTAAAAGTATTCAATAAACCAAAGTTTACACTTTTATTATTCACTTAAAATTGCAAGACTCTCCCCACTGCATCTCCTTCCTTCTAGTATTGCAAAATTGAAATTTGGATTTAAACAGTGATGGCGTCTGTTGCATCACCTGATCCTCACACATTCTGCTCAGTCGTTCCACCACCAGTGTGTGTGTGTGTGTGTGTGTGTGTGTGTGTGTGTGTAAGGTTCAATGCTTTGTGTAGGATTCAAAGTGATGGTGTAAGCAGCACGGGGGTGGAGCTGTCTCCCATTTGGCCCGAGTTTGACCCCAGGAAGGATGGAGCTGATGGGAGGAAGGATGGTTTTAACGGGTCGGTCCCAGACCAGTGTGATCCCTCTTGGGGGTCATTCGGCCTCTCTTCATGCTCCTCTTTGACCTTGACTCACACCATTCTTTTTTTATCTATCCACACGCATTTACAGCTCCATCTTTCTCCCTTTTTTCTCCCTCCCCTCTTCACCCGGTCGTGTGTGTGAGGGCTTCCCCTCCTCTGATCCACCTCTGTATTTATAGCTCCTAAGCCTAAGTCCAGCAGGAGCCATCAGAGGCAGCTTGTAAACCAAGCGTCTGTCCCCCTAATCTGGACAGTTGATTAGCTAATACACCTCGGTCAGGTCATCTGCTGCCGCTGCACACCGCACAGGCTTGATGACACTTTCTCTTTCTTCCTCCTCCATTTTCTTTTTTTTCAATTCTTCCTCCAATCTATATTGATTTTGCCATTTTTCCCTGGATGATGGACGATTTCAGGCGCGCCTGAGGCAGATTTCCCGCATGGCATTTGTCATGCTTATAGTACCCTGCCTTATGTCGGGATAACTGAAATTTGCCATAAAGCAGCACACACGTGTATGTTATGTTTGCTTTTTAGCGATGCTATAGCAACGTGTCTCTGCATTGGTCCAGACTCAAATATCTCAACAACCAGCCAATGGATATCAATCAGAAAGACATTTACGGCCCTGATGAGGATGAATCCTCATCCCTTGGTGACTTTTCCTCCAGCGTCACAACGAGGTAGACGCGTGTGGCTTTGAGTGGTATCACTTGACGATTCAATGGATTGCTGTGAAATACGTTACACACACTCATGGTCCCCAGTGGATGAATTTGAATAAATGTAGTGATCCTTTTGCGTTTCTCTAGCGGCATCATCTTGTAGAAATGTGTCCGATACTTCGTTTTCTGACCAGGCTTTAGCTCAGAGCCCCACATGCTGATGGCATGTCTGTAGACTCTTTATTATCAACCCTGTTCTCTATCTCACCTGCATTTACTCTTATTTATCTCTCACTCCATGTTTTCCCTGCCTGTCTTTAAATCATTACCTCCTTTACCTCCCGGCATCACATTTAATCCTACATGCCACGTGGTTCTGATTGGGTCTGGGCCTCCATCAGCGAAGTCAGCCTCAGACTGAAGTCAGCTTGTTTTAATAAGTGTGACTCATTGGTCTCGGGAGATATTACTTTCTTGAAAACGCAATATGCTGCAGCTGAAGTGGCCCTGTGGCAACACCAGCGGGCCGTGTGCATCCAGGTATGAAAATGAAACGTGGAAAAAGTGCTGTCTGTCATCTGAATCCAGCGAGTGGATCTAGATAAGTGTGTAAGCGATTGGTATGAGCGCTGCCTTTGTGTCCCTGGAAAAACAGGAATGGTTGTCATAATGTTGTGACAGGCCGGTTCCTGCAGCCTGTTGTGGTTTTTGCAAACCCTGGCCGCTGAAAACCTTCCATCAATTAAATTGAGCTTTTGTTGTTTGGCTTCTCTGCACTCCGGAAAGAAAATAGACACAAGGGGAGACGGCCGGTATCAGGACATTTCCATAATGTCATTTTATTTTATTCCATGCGTGTGTATGTTCATACTCGTATCCTTGTGTGTTTGTGTGTGTGTGTGTGTGTGTGTGTTGTAATGGAAGTCCCAGTCTGTAAATGCTCCAGTGATGGAGTAAGTCAGCTACAGCCAGACAGCTCAGATCGACACAGGCCTGCAGCAGAACAGATTTTAGACATGAGGTTTCCATGCGTGGCTCAAAACTTGAGAGCCGATCCGAAGCGTCGACTCTGGACTGTTTGACTCTTTTCACTCCTTCAGTTTATTGATCTTTGCGGCTGAGCGAGCAGAGGAGGGTAAATGGCTGAGAGCATGTGTGCACGCTCCAGTGTTCATTATTGATGGCAAAGAGGTCAGTAAATGACTCGGGAGGAAGGTGGAGATGAACAAGGGTGGGGTGTGGGGGGGGGGGGGGAGTGGTTATTTTAGAGCTAAGGAGAAAGCCCGTTTTCTATTCGCCCTTCGTCCGGTCCCCGGCTGAAGTGATGGATCACCCGGCAGGTGGTCCTCCCAGCATGACATCGCCTATAGCAGAGGAACGTCATGGCGAGCAGCGCGGTCACGATGCGTCACAGCGAGCCGATGGATGGGCTCAGTGACCCGCCTCCACTTTGTGACCCGGACACATGTTTGAGTAGATAATGAACCGGGGACAGAAAAAAAGATTTCCAGAGAGAGAGACACGCCGCAGAAGAGTGAGACAGAAATGAAGTGATTCAAGCAGGCGGCTGACAGGTGTGAACAGAGCACCGGAGCGGGAGGACACCGGTGGGGGGGGGGGGGTCATCATCTGACACCCGAGGGTCCAGCGGCGTGTACGTGGTGATGGATTTGTTGTTGGATGAAGATGGACGTCTCACTGATTCTCACTCTCTGAGCCCGAGAGAGCGATGATGAGCAGATGCAGATGACACACGACTGTCAGAGTAACGCCGTTATCGACACACTTTCCTCCTCTATGAAACGCAGAGCGTACGCTCCCACCGGCCTCCCCTGATGTCCGTCCTGCCTGTGAACGCATTAAAGGCGTTCGCTCGCCCCCAGAAGGGTTCGACCCCGAGAGCCGGGTGACAGACGGAGGATGTCGGCGCGGAGCCGGGGAGTCGTGGCCGTGACAACCAGTCATTGTACCTCAGTGACCGGTGTCACGCTCTCATTGTGTCCGTGTGGGGAGCAGACCCACAGCAGATGCTGGACAGATAATAGACGCTGTTGTTTCTGCTCACTGATGATGTCACAGTCCAGATATTATATTAAACTCCCCTCTGAACCCAATGCTCTGTGATCTCACAGATGATGTCACCATTACTGAAGCAACAGCTGTTATCGGCGCGGTAGCTTTACTTGAACAGCTTTACTGAATAGGATATTTCCTCTTTTTGAATATAGTCCTTCAATAACCCCGACTCTGGGTCAGCCGTATCTTTCTTTCTGGATATCCGATCACATTCACATCGGTGATAAACAAGGGCTGGTTCGCATGCAGCGTCTCAGGTGAGCAGAACGTTATGAAGTGTGTGTGTGTGTGTTCAGATGAAGGAAGGTATGCTGTTGTGCGTTACGCTACGAAAAAAACATTAATCTATTGTAGAAATGTGAATGTATGAGCCTGTGACACTCCACCGTTGGAAGGGTAATGTGTTACATCATGCACCGGCGGTTTTCATGTGCATCAGTTCGTCCAGATGTGGACTTTTCATTATGAATCTCAGTTGCGGAGCGGCGCCTTGTAGAAGAGACGCAACGCAGTGTGTCGGTGGAATCGTTCTTTATGTGTCCAACAAGCTATTAATCATAGGAGGATGCCAGTAATGGCTGTGACAGTGACTAAAGGGGCAGTGTTGTGTGTGTGTGTGTGTGCACTATGCGGGTGTAACAGCCATGTCTGTTCAGAATCTGATCAGATTTCTATTTCCTGCTACAAGCATCAAGTTTCCCATTTGCTTAATGCACCAATTTAGCATCCTGTCCCATTGAGGGTCCCCTCGACTCAGACAACTCATAACCAGCTAACAGGCATGACGACTTTGCTAAAATAACAAATTTGTGAAATTGCCTCTCTGGCATGTTCTGTCAATTAATTTAAGATGACTTCATTGGCCTTGTGGGATTATATTATTGTTATGATGCACAAGAAGTGTATAATGGTCTGGTACACACAGACTCACATTCCTTTATTATTTTAAAGAGGATTTACGCGTTAAAAAATGTCTGTTTCTCCCTGAATATATATATATATATATATATATATATATATATATATATATATATATATATAAATATATATATATATATATAAATAAATATAAAATACAATATTATTTAATAAAATGTGCAATATATATATATATATATATATATATATATATATATATATATGTGTGTGTGTTTTACACATTTTATTAAATAATATATTGTTTTATGTATTTGCTTTTAAATGTTTGAAGTAGTTGTTTGCCTATTCTACCATGTATATTAATATTGTGTCAAGTGGGATGAGCAACACGTATCTGTATTACACTAAAACATCTTTGCTGTTGAGAACATCATATTACTTTCATGGTGTTATGTTCTATTAAGTTATGTTGTGTGTGTGTGTGTGTGTGTGTGTGTGTCAGTGCAGCTATGATTAAAAGTATGTTGGTAATAGAAATACCATACGCTCTGAAAGGATATTTTAATATACGAGCAAATATTGGAGGAGAAGCTCTGGGATGTCCTGAATCCCCGAGCAGCTTCTGTTCATCACTGAGACTCCGAGGCTCATCACACCGCTTTATTTATACCGGGAATGCAGATATTTCACACATCGTTGTACTTCCATTTTTTTAAGAATGTGATTTACAGACGCCAAGAGCTCCATCTCATTTTCCATAATGTTACCAGCAGTCGAGGTTCAGCTCGGATCCTCAGAAGGACCGCAGACCGCAGATCTGCCTAATCACCAGATGCCGGCTCGCTAATGCATAATGCATCCGCCTGTTGGTAGAGGAACACAGCAGAGATTCACATTAATATTTCATCAAGCCCCTGTGACATCAAAGTCTTAATGCAGGGGACCCTGAGTGTGTGAGTGTGTGTGTGTGTGTGTGTGTGTGTGTGTGTGTGTGTGTGTGTGTGTGTGTGTGTTAACAAAGTGCACCCATGGCCTCTGCTTGGCCTCTGCCGGTGTCAGGTGGGGAGGCGTTGTGTTTGTTAAAGTCTGTGTGTTCTTCGAGTTTAAACTAACCAGCTGTGACAGATTAAAGAGAGACGCTCTTTGAACCAAACAAAACAAAGGCTTCTGCAAAGAGTCTGAAAATATAAAAGTGAGTTCATGCTCCATGCGACTTTGCACTTTTCTTTTCTACAAACAATAAAAGTAAAAGGTTTAAAAGCAGTTAATAGTAGAACATAGGACACCAACATTTTGGGATGTTTTTTAAGAAAAGATAACATACCTCCCTTTATTAAATTGTACATAAACACTGTCAACATTGTTTTTCACGAAACAGGAGCATTTATGGAAATTATCCCCTGTATAATGTTCTTTTTAATTGGGTTTATTTAATAAGGGACAGTGCACATTGATAAAAACATTTCAGTAAATGTGCCAGAGTATAATGTGATTGTTAAAGAGTCTTACAAAAAGACACCTATCAAAAAAAGGATGCTACCGATAATCCGTTTGATGCTAAGCTAACCATGTTCTTGTAGCTTCATAATGAACACACTAACATGAGAGTGGTAGCAATGTCGTGCATCTTTTCCCAAAATGTGGAACTATTGAGGAATATTTCCAATTAGCAACTCTTCCTGCTATACAAACTGAGTTAATATGAGATCAGAAATACACTCTATACATAGTTAATGTGGAAAATTACTATTCTCTGTTTTAGAGGCCCATTTCCAGTTTTCTAGTGGTACATTGTGTTATTGCCTTAGAAGACTAGCAGAGGGTTAGAACCCCCTTGAAACCCTTTTTTTTAAATGTTATAACTTTGTATTTAGCATTTTCCACAAACAGATTATTCCTTGACATTGAAACCCTTTTTATGTGAGCGCAGCTGAAAACAGTTATTAACAACATTAATATTTACAATGAAAATCATTATTTCTAACCGTGTCAATGTCTTGACTATATTTTGAATTAATCTTGTATTCATTTAATAAATGAAAGTGTGAGTTTTCATGGAAAACACAAAATGTTCTCGGTGACCCCAAACTTTTGACCGGTAGTGTAGGTGGGGTCACGTGCTCCTCATCTCTGACTCGAGCTCCCTGTGCTCCCCCAGATGACAGCGCGTCAGCAGCCAGCAGCATGGAGGTCACCGACCGCATCGCCTCCCTGGAGCAGCGGGTCCAGATGCAGGAGGACGAGATCCAGCTGCTGAAGTCGGCTCTGGCCGACGTGGTGCGGAGGCTCAACGCGTCCGAGGAGCAGCAGAATGCCGTGGGCTCACGCAGAGGCCCCACCAAAGGTAACAGACACATACCTATAGCGTGCGTTTTTATTACCTTCTGTTTCTTCTTCTGGAGAAACGGGAGCAGCAGCTGCTCTGGCTGACGCGCATGTTTTTTTTGCGGCCTAGCCCTTTTCTCCTTTTTCACTGCGTCCTCTCTCTTTGCTGATGATGTCTCCTTTCCTTTTTTTAAATCCAGTTTATTTCTGACTGAGTCTGAGACTGAGTCGGCACTCACCAGGCTCGCTGTTGTGTCGGCCAAAGGCACATTGCACTGCCTGCCTGCGTCACGTTGTATACACAGTGCAGTATTCCAACACAGTGCAGTATTCTAACACCGTGCAGTATTCAACACACGGATACTTCCCGCACCCCCACCGCCTGTCAATGCCTGATCAGAGGCTGAAGACACAGATGAAAAACAATATATTCATTGTCACCCAGGAGGACTGTGTCTGACGTGCATCTAGTCCAATAATGCATCCATCATTTAAATGTTAGAAAGCTACAAAGCACATGTTTTGTGTTTACCTCTGTGTATGCAACCTTTCTGTTGAGGACGATCCCCCAAATCCAATAGACCACTAGACTGAATGAAGCCTCTTCTCATCTTTTTTTCTGAGGAATGTAGGAAGCGGAAGTACATAAAAAAAAATCCAGCACTTCATTAAGGAATTCGAAAAGCACTGCATGTGGAATCAGCTGAGCGACGTGCCTTTTTATGATGAAACAGAAAGTTATTATGATTCTGAGCTGCTGCCGGTTTCAGTCTCTGGAGCGACCGAACAAACGGAGCTTTAGTTTGATTTGATTCGAGAGCTGAAGGACGACTCGGAGCTGCTTTCTCTTATTGTTCTCCACTTTTAGCCGCAGGGATTCAGCAGCCGGCTCACAGTAATCTGTTTTATAAAGCTTAGCCCTGAACATACACCGCATAAGGACAATCATGGACACACACAAACACACACACACTTTAACATGCCAACAAAATTACAACCTCAGTTTGCCCCAGCCGCATAATTACTACATGAAAGATAACAGAGCTGTGTGTGTGTGTGTGTGTGTGTGTGTGTGTGTGTGTGTGTGTGTGTGTGTGTGTGTGTGTGTGTGTGTGTGTGTGTGTGTGTGTGTGTGTGTGTGTGCTGGATGAAAAAAGGTCTATTAGATTAGATTAGATTCAACTTTATTTTCATTACACATTTACAAGTACAGAGCAATGGAGTGCAGTTTGGCATCCAACCAGAAAGTCAACAGAAAGTGTCATAATAAATACAGTATATACAGATTATAGTAACTAAAGTGCTATACAAGAGGGCAGATTAAAGCCTGACCTGGTACTATTGATAATAAATTAGACTAAACATGTAATATGTGTTACTGCCGATGAAGCTGCAGCTTGAATGAGTTATTCGTAGGCGTACTGTGTTGGTGTGTGTGTCCCGTTTGTGTTTCTCACCGTCTTTAACGTCATCTCTATGGAAACGGGATTAAAGCAGAACAATATTCTCAATAAACTTTGCATTTGCATTCAATTTAGGATTATGTAGGAACTTTGTGTGTCTTGTGATTCATAACACTGTTCAGTTATTTCATGTCTCTTCAAACGAGTATCTCGTGTGTGTGTGTGTGTGTGTGTGTGTGTGTGTGTGTGTGTGTGTGTGTGTGTGTGTGTGTGTGTGTGTGTTTAAGGCTGCGACAATAATTTGTACATTATACACCAAGTGAATTTACAGCAAGCATCACGGTTCACTTTAAGTTTTTATTAAGATCATCATTATTGACCAACACCAAAAACAGAGAGCGTTCCTCTCACACTGTGATCACTCATTAGTTATGTGTTTATGGCAGAAGGTGGACAGAGTTTAGTATATATTCTGAAACATTGTCCTTTGTTGATCAGGTTCGTTTTCAATATAAATATCTTTTCATATTTTTATTGTGATTATTGTGGCCCAATACAACTTTTTATGACTCACGGTTGAACCATATTGGCTTATAATTCTGACTGAAATAAAAGCAGGTCATCTGTGGGGACACTTCAAACCCAATAATACTCGTAATGTTCTAGAAACATGCATACATAAAAAATAATATCAATAAACCTGGTCCCCCAGTGCATGCTGGGAGGCTTTATACTACACCTATACCTTCCTGATGCACCAATTTATACCTCATCTCACTAATTATCAGAATAATTGAAATACAATGTTCTGTTCCCATGTTTTTGACCCTTAACTTGAGTATAAGTCTGTAAGTGAATGCGATCCCTTCCCTCACATGACCCCCCAGCAGCTGAGCGCCTGACCCTGAACACGCCCGTCGTTTGACCTTTCCCCCGCAGCCCGGCCGATGATCGCCACGCTGCCCCTCCGGCCCTCCGTGAACAACGGGGCCCTTCTACCAAAGAAAGGCGGCGGCACTCTGCCCTCCCCATCCGGCTCCGGGTGCAGGAAGGACGCCGGCACCACGGCCTGCAAGAGGTGAGGACACACGTTTGATGATTATATGCATTGTAGTCTGTTCTATATTATTATATTCTCCTTTATCTATTGCATTTTTATTTTATTTTAATGGAGGTTATTCACTTTTGTTTTGGTACTTTTTGCAAAGGAGATAGACGTGAATGTTTGTGCAGCAGCTCAGTGAAGTCGAGTGTTTAGTATGAATGTCTAAAGTTTAGTGTCTGAAGTTTAGTGTCTGAAGTTTAGTGTTGCTTTATTCAACATTCAGGTCTTACTAATCAGAATCAGAATCAGAAACTTCTTATTGCCATGTACACTACCGTTCAAAAGTTTGGGGTCATCCAGACAATTTCGTGTTTTCCATGAAAACTCACACTTTTATTTATTAAATGAATACAAGATTAATTCAAAATACAGTCAAGACATTGACACGGTTAGAAATAATGATTTTCATTGTAAATATTAATGTTGTTCTTCAAACTTGTCGCTCAAAGGAAGGCCAGTTTTAGAGCTTCTCTCACCAGCATAACTGTTTTCAGCTGCGCTCACATAAAAAGGGTTTCAATGTCAAGGAATAATCTGTTTGTGGAAAATGCAAAATAAAAAGTTATAAAAAAATAAAAGGGTGTCAAGGGGATTCTAGCCCTCTGCTCGTCTTCTAAGGCAATAACACAATGTACCACTAGAACATGGAGATGGGCCTCTACACACCTCTGTAGAGACTTCATTAAAAAACTGAATAGTCATTTACCACATTAACTATGTATAGAGTGTATTTCTGATCATTTTCATTGTAAAAAACAGTTCTTTTCTTTCTTTTTTCTAAGTGACCCCAGACTTTTGAACGGTAGTGTATATTTACATATACAAGGAATGTGTCATAGCGGGTAGAGCAACAATAGACGATGACATTAACAACAATGAACAGAGCGATAATGAAAAATATGAGTATAAGTATGAGGTGAACCTGCCCGTCTGTGCCCTTAGAACACGGTTCTAGGTGTTCCATCCCGATACAGCTGCAGGTCAAGAGGTCATGAGGTCTTGCATGTTTCATATGCCTCCCCAGACCTTTTGTTTGTCTCTCGATATCTTTCGCTCCTGTCTGTCTGTGCCATGTCAGATCAGTAAAGTCATAAATCTTCACACATCTGGCTTTTTATCAGCCAAAGCGACTGACATTTAACAAGCCTGACAAACAGAGACACGGCGTGTCCTCTCGGCGTCTCTGTGTTTATCCGTCCTCGTGGAGCACATGTTTGGGGCATCTACGTTTTTGGTATGTAATGTCTTATTTGTAAGTATCGAAAAATGGGACTGTTGGAGGCGTGTTGTTCTTCAGGTTCTCAAACGAGTCCATTTTTCTCCCTCATAGAGTTTGCTCAGCTGGTCAGGCCCTTCTCATGCCAGAGCCTGAACACAGAGTCTTGACATGAGGGGAAATCCGGGTTTCTCCATATAGGGAGCCAAAGTGAAAAATGATTCTTAAATCTAAAGTAGGCCATGATATTATTCCAGGTGTTTAATGTATTCCGTACAAAGAAAGTTATTTTGAACCTCTAGCTTTGCTCTTTTGTAGTTTACAAATGGACAGTTCTTTAAAGTGAGTAATCCACAATTTGTCGACTCCATGTCGATCCATACATTGTAGCCTCTGGGTTCACCCACTCATATATGTAACGCATTTGTGCTGCCCAGTAGTAGAACTTTATGTTAGGGACTCCGAGTCCTCCCTGCTGCTTGCTTTTCTGTAGTTTACTTATTTTCATTCTAACCTTTTGCCTTGCCAGATGAATTGTGAACATCTTATCCAAGTCAGTGAAGAAGCTGTTGGGTATTGAGTTTGGCAGCATCTGTAGGGGGTACAGTAACCTAGGCAGGATATTCATTTTGAGCATGCTTATCCGGCCCAACCAGGAAACTGGTAGCGTTGCCCACCTGTTCAAGTCTTCCCTGATGCGTGTTGTGATTGGTTTTAGATTGAGTTTAACAAGTTTTTTAAGAGAGGGGGCAATTCTAATTCCAAGGTATGTTATCTCCCTCAGTGACCAGTGAAAAGGGAATCCACTGGGTGGCGTAGAGCCTGCCAGGGCGCCAATAGGCATGGCCTCGGTTTTAGATAGGTTAACTTTAAAACCTGATATGTGCCCAAACTGTTGTAAACATTCAAGTAAACAGGGGATGCTTTTGTCTATCTCAACCAGGTATAGCAGAACATCATCCGCATAAAGAGAAATCTTTTGTACTGTACCATTGACATTAAAGCCTCTTATCGTTGGTGTGGTTCTGATGAGCTCAGCTAAGGGCTCAATAGCCAATGCAAACAAGAGAGGGCTCAGTGGGCATCCTGACGGGTGCCACGCTCTAATGGGAATGGATCTGAGCAATAGGAGTTAGTAATAACAGGCGCTTTAGGGAAAAGTACAGCAGTTTCACCCAATCAATGAATTCTGTACCTATTTTAAATTTGTCCATAGCATTGAAAAGAAAGGGCCATTCAACCCTATCAAAAGCTTTTAATGAGTCCAGAGACACCGCAAGGCCTTGTACATTATTGTCTTTGGCGAACTGTATTATGTTCAGAAGCCTCCTGATATTATTGCAGGAATTCCTCCCTTTGATGAAGCCTGTCTGGTCAGGATTTATTAAGATTGATATTAATGGTTCAAGCCTCAAAGTCAGTACCTTGGCTAAAATCTTTGCGTCTACATTAATGAGCGATATGGGCCTGTAAGATGCCGGGTCTTCAGGGTCCTTGTTTTTTCAGAATTAGGCTAATATTGGCTAGCGACATTGTTTCAGGCAAGTGGTGAGTTGTGTTGAAGCTATAATTATAAGTGTTGACTAGATGAGGGGTGAGCTTGTTTTTAAAGGCTTTAAACCACTCTGCTGGGAATCCATCTGGGCCTGGTGCTTTTCCACTGTTCATCAAAGCCATTGCTTCTAATATCTCATTTTCTGAATGGGTTTCCCCAAAGATTGTTGTTGTTCTTTTGTTAGTGTAGGTAATTTAATTTTAGAAAATAATTTGTCAAGTTCCACTTTAGTGCTGTTATTGTCAGTTTTGTATAATGATTTGTAAAATGATACAAAGACAGAGTTGATATTTTTCTTATCAAAATGCCTTTTTCCCTCCTGGATCTCTGATTCCTGCTATGGTGTTGTAATTTTCCTTCTGGTTAAGCAGGCGGGCCAAGTATTTACTAGCTTTGTTTCCATATTCATACAGTCGCTGCTTTTGATAGAATAAGGATCGAGATGCATTCTCATTCAGTATCGAATTTAGTGCCGCTCTGGTGCTGTGCACTTTAATGAGGTTTGTTTTGTTTGGACTGGACTTATGGGCGAGCTCTGCTTTTTGTAAGTCTGTTTCCAGTTCATTCTGCTTTTGGAGTAGAGTTTTTTCGTGTGACATATATGAGATAGTAAATGCTCTAATATAGGCTTTTGCAGGTTCCCAGAGGAATTCAGAGTTTGTTTCACAGGTGTCGATTATGTCAAAAATAAATCTAACTCGGCCTCCATCTTTTTAAATTCCTTGTCCGTGAGAAGATATGACGGGAAACGCCATCTCTGTATGCCAGACATAGCTTCACTTATAATCATTTCTAGGTATACTGGGGCATGGTCACTAATATGTATAGATCCTATACTACATGCTTTTACTTGTCCAATAATCTGTGGTGGGGCAAAAAGTAATCTATCTTGTGATAGGAGTTATGTGGATTAGAGTAGAATGTGAAGTCTCTCACTGATGGATTCAGGTTCCGCCATACGTCCGTCAAATTTATATCACCTAGCATTTTACCGAGTAAAGCACCTGCACTTGATCTTCTATTTGTGTCTGTTGGGGACCTGTCTAATTTGTTATCAAGACAACAATTAAAGTCGCCACCTAAAACTGTGAAGGGAGACCTGTGCTCCTCTATTTCTGCTCCTATTGTAGTCCAAAATGATGGAGTTGGCGAGTTTGGTGCGTAAATATTGATTAAAGTGACTGGTGTGCCATTTATTGTGCCGTGGACCAGGATGTATCTGCCCTCCGAATCGCTTTTACATGTACCCAGTACAAATGGGGTGGCCTTGTGTATTAAGATAGCGACTCCTCTGCTATTGGAGGAAAATGATGAGTAGTAAACCTGACCGACCCAGTCTCGTTTAAGTTTGACGTGCTCATTATCCACCAGGTGGGTTTCTTGTAAGAAAGCTATTTGTATTTTGTCTTTCTTTAGAAAGCTTAATATTTTCTTCCGCTTAATTGGGTGGTGGATCCCCTTTACATTGAATGTACAAAGTTTGATGCTATTTATCCCTGACATACCCTTCTTCTTTCTTTGTCACAGAGAGGCCCTGTTCTTCTACAGGCCTCCTGAAGGCGCTCTGAAAATGTGTTATCTGACCTTTGCTGACCCAGTTCAAATAGATATTTATTTCCAGTGGTGTGGAACAAAACATAACATTTAAGAACACTGAATGACAAAAAAAAACGTAAGAACATGAATTGACACTTAAACTTTTTGAAAGGGCACATGTGAGACCTCCTGCTCACTACCATTTCCCTCTCATTTCCTAACATCTAAACAAACTCTAGTAGGATAAAACAGAGCTTCCCAGACTATAACAAAATAAAGATAAACATTTTTCAGGTATAGGCACTCTAATTATAATCCAACTGTACCAGTCTTAATCAAGCTTGGTCAATCAGTGTATGAACACTGTTATTAATAATATAACTGTGAACCTTTCTTAGAACAAAGTAATAAACTGTACATAAGCAGACCAGCTTTTTAGTGAGTTCCAACATGGAGAGAACAGAAGAGCATGTGTGCATACTTAACAACCGCGGGCACCCTGCACCTGAATAGTTTATGTCCGTTGACTTTCTTTGTTCAGCAGCATGAACACCGGGAGTGAAAACTGTCCACTTATTTCCAGATTACCTTGCATTCCGCCATTATTTTTGGGCTTTTTTCGTCTCCTCCACGAACCTCTGTGCCTCATCCGCGGATCTGAAGTGTCGGACTCCGCCGTCATCTGTAACGCGCAGCACGGCGGGATACAGCATCTGGTAGCGGATGCCTAGATCCCGGAGCGATGTCTTTGCCTCCAGGAATTCGCGTCGTTTTTTTTCCACCGCTGGTGAAAAGTCATCGAAGAAATGTATGCGGTTCCCGGAGAAAGTGACCTCGGCCGCACTGCGCGCCCCCTTCATGATCAGCTGTTTGTCGGCGAAGTTGTGGAGACGAATGTAGACGGTCCTCGGCCTTGTCGAGTTGTTCTGCAGGTGTGCGGGGCCGCGGTGGCACCTGTCCAGCTTGAGTCGGTCGTTCTTCACCGTGAGCTTCAAAACTTTTGGCAGCCAAGATTCGAAAAAGTCCCTTGCGTTAGTCCCCTCTGTGTGCTCGGGCAGATTGATGATCTTTATGTTGTTGCGTCTGGACCGGTTCTCCTGGTCCTCCAGCCGGGTCATAGCCTCCGTTAGCCGGGTCTCGGTGCGCTCAAGTTTAGCTAGGAGCTGTGACACGGAATCCTCCGTGTCGGATATTCTTTGTTCTGCTTCGTCCACCCTTTTCTCCACTGCCGTAACACTTGCACACCGAGTTGACCGATTGAGCTATTTGTTCGAGTTTCATATCTAGGCTGGAGCTGAGTTTCGTAAATACTGCGTCACTTATCTTCTCCACCAGGTCGTCAATCTGTGCGCCTTCCGCCATGTTGTCGGGGTCGCTGGTCTCTTTTTCGGACTGAGTTTTTCGAAGTTTGGACCGTCCAGCTCTTTTTTTTTCAGTCGTTTTCCCCCAAATATCATGCAGTGACATAACTTCTTTGTTCGACCTGTTCTATTAATGTTAATCTATACCTGAAATGTTAAATAAAGTGTTCAGTCCGGGAGCTCCTGTCCGGCGCTCCTACCTCTTTCGCATCACGTGACCCCCCCAATACAACTTTTTATGACTCACGGTTGAACCATATTGGCTTATAATTCTGACTGAAATAAAAGCAGGTCATCTGTGGGGACACTTCAAACCCAATAATACTCGTAATGTTCTAGAAACATGCATACATAAAAAATAATATCAATAAACCTGGTCCCCCAGTGCATGCTGGGAGGCTTTATACTACACCTATACCTTCCTGATGCACCAATTTATACCTCATCTCACTAATTATCAGAATAATTGAAATACAATGTTCTGTTCCCATGTTTTTGACCCTTAACTTGAGTATAAGTCTGTAAGTGAATGCGATCCCTTCCCTCACATGACCCCCCAGCAGCTGAGCGCCTGACCCTGAACACGCCCGTCGTTTGACCTTTCCCCCGCAGCCCGGCCGATGATCGCCACGCTGCCCCTCCGGCCCTCCGTGAACAACGGGGCCCTTCTACCAAAGAAAGGCGGCGGCACTCTGCCCTCCCCATCCGGCTCCGGGTGCAGGAAGGACGCCGGCACCACGGCCTGCAAGAGGTGAGGACACACGTTTGATGATTATATGCATTGTAGTCTGTTCTATATTATTATATTCTCCTTTATCTATTGCATTTTTATTTTATTTTAATGGAGGTTATTCACTTTTGTTTTGGTACTTTTTGCAAAGGAGATAGACGTGAATATTTGTGCAGCAGCTCAGTGAAGTCGAGTGTTTAGTATGAATGTCTAAAGTTTAGTGTCTGAAGTTTAGTGTCTGAAGTTTAGTGTTGCTTTATTCAACATTCAGGTCTTACTAATCAGAATCAGAATCAGAAACTTCTTATTGCCATGTACACTACCGTTCAAAAGTTTGGGGTCATCCAGACAATTTCGTGTTTTCCATGAAAACTCACACTTTTATTTATTAAATGAATACAAGATTAATTCAAAATACAGTCAAGACATTGACACGGTTAGAAATAATGATTTTCATTGTAAATATTAATGTTGTTCTTCAAACTTGTCGCTCAAAGGAAGGCCAGTTTTAGAGCTTCTCTCACCAGCATAACTGTTTTCAGCTGCGCTCACATAAAAAGGGTTTCAATGTCAAGGAATAATCTGTTTGTGGAAAATGCAAAATAAAAAGTTATAAAAAAATAAAAGGGTGTCAAGGGGATTCTAGCCCTCTGCTCGTCTTCTAAGGCAATAACACAATGTACCACTAGAACATGGAGATGGGCCTCTACACACCTCTGGAGAGACTTCATTAAAAAACTGAATAGTCATTTACCACATTAACTATGTATAGAGTGTATTTCTGATCATTTTCATTGTAAAAAACAGTTCTTTTCTTTCTTTTTTCTAAGTGACCCCAGACTTTTGAACGGTAGTGTATATTTACATATACAAGGAATGTGTCATAGCGGGTAGAGCAACAATAGACGATGACATTAACAACAATGAACAGAGCGATAATGAAAAATATGAGTATAAGTATGAGGTGAACCTGCCCGTCTGTGCCCTTAGAACACGGTTCTAGGTGTTCCATCCCGATACAGCTGCAGGTCAAGAGGTCATGAGGTCTTGCATGTTTCATATGCCTCCCCAGACCTTTTGTTTGTCTCTCGATATCTTTCGCTCCTGTCTGTCTGTGCCATGTCAGATCAGTAAAGTCATAAATCTTCACACATCTGGCTTTTTATCAGCCAAAGCGACTGACATTTAACAAGCCTGACAAACAGAGACACGGCGTGTCCTCTCGGCGTCTCTGTGTTTATCCGTCCTCGTGGAGCACAGGTTATCAATCTTGTCTGTCAGGGAAACAATAGCCTTCATTACCATAATCAGATGAAGCTCAGCCGGCAGCAGAGCAGCGCCCGTCCAAGCAGCTGTTGGCTTCCTTTCCTTGTTTCCTTGAGTTTCAGTATGTGGAGTTTTACATCTGCTTCAGGGGCGTTTTGGTACTTTATTGTGCTGATTCTCAACTTACGGTGTAGCTAAGAGGACAGTGAGGACATGTGACCAGC
Source organism: Liparis tanakae (assembly GCA_036178185.1). Lineage (NCBI taxonomy): Eukaryota > Metazoa > Chordata > Actinopteri > Perciformes > Liparidae > Liparis > Liparis tanakae. Next base: position 19,268,145 of record CM070093.1, read on the forward strand.
GTGAGGATGGGTGACACAAACACGTGTTTGGTCTTGTGCATTTCCTCGTTGTTCGTGCAGTTTTCTTGTTCGTCTTGATTACTTCAACTTGTGTTTCACTTTTCAATGACTTCTTTTGTACTGTCTCAGTTATAACTAGTCGTGCACCTGGTGACGGTGACACAGCCAGGTCAAGTCAATTTGTGCTATTCTAGGATCTAAATACTTTTGTCCTGTTCCACAAGAACTAGAACACATTCTAGTGGATGAATAGAGAAACTTTTACTATTTATTGGCCCTTACGTTGACAACTTGACATATTTCAATATATTGAATACCGCAAAAACAATTGTGTAGCGAACCAATACAATACAATTCATAAACATTTTAAATGTATTTGAGGTTGTTCAAACACCAGAACAAAGCACATGGCCTCAGTGTCTGCTCGGATGTGAATGAAGCTCATGATTGGCTGTTTGCTGCTGTGCTGAATAGAAGGTTTGAATGTGCAATTAATGTAAAATATCTTCAGGGCTTCCTCTTGACGCTGCATCCTCCTCCTCTGTTCATCTTGTGTTTGTCGGTCCTATCTTCCCTCTCTTGCTTGTCTGCGCTCTTGTACTCTCTCTCTCTCTCTCTTTCTCTCCCTCTCTGACAACGTGTCCTTTCCTACGATGATGTCATATCCTGTTTTTGTCCTGTCCACCTTCAATGTGATGTCCTGCAAATCCGTCCAGTTTGTTGTCTCTGACTCGCTCTTCCAGATTTCTCTACCTGCCCCTCAGGTGAGAGAACCCCCGAGTGTCGGGGTGTCACACGTCCCGATATAACACCATCGCTCTGATGCGTCCTAACGATTACTTCACTATTAAATCATCTCCAAGTGATGTGATAACTGTGACGCTTCCCTCATTGCTAACACTCACTTCCTGTTGTTTGAATCGTTGTTCTATGCGCGTGTTGTTTACAGTCTGTATCTGGGATTAGTGTAAACCGCAGATTGGTCACAATCCCATCAGTGTTGGCACACACACACGACAGCCTTCCCCAATGCCCTGCGGCCCAATTACTACGATTCCTCGTGGGATAACGCAGCAAACAACAGTTTCTATTCTGCTTTCTACTGAATAAACACGCACTGGCTCTCCAGAAGGGATAACGGCCAGCGGCCAGTTTTAGGATTTGAATAGACTTTCCTCCCACTGGGCGGATTAGGTGACCGGGCCTGCTGGCTATTGGATTGCTGATGAGGCCTTTTCATTGTTAGCGGGCTGTCTGCACATCCAATATGCAGATGTGCACAGGTTTGTACTCACATGGCATGTAGGTGTTGGGAAGCAAATAATATCCATATTTATTTCTGTCTCTTTTGCTCCTGTGCAAATAATTTCTTACACTGCGGCAAAATCTCAAAAGTTCAGACTTCTTTTCTTTTTTTTTACATTTGTGAAGCAATTTGAAATTATCCTTGGACTGGATTATTAAATCAATGATTTTTTCTTTTACACTCCACTGCTATTTCTGGCCTGAAAACGTTTCCACCGAGCAATTTTAGGAAAGCGGCGTCAGGTAGTTTTCTGACTCATTCCTTTCTAATCTCTCGATACCTCTGTCCACCCCCCCCCCCCCCCCCCCCCCCCGCCGCAGCACTGTGAGGAGAGCCAACTCCAACGAACACGTGGGAACTCTGAGCCGGAAGGATTCGGGCGACTCCAAGGGCAACCGGACTCGCGCCGGATCCACCGGCAGCAATTCCAGCAGCAAAAGAAGTGACGGGTAACACGAACAAAATCATCTTTTGTCTGTTTAGCGACTCCCGCATTCGTCTTCTAGTTTCACTTTCAAATCAAAAGCAGACAAACAGTTTATCTGGAGGCGGGATGCTGAATGACGGCTGTCTGTTTGCTCCTTTACTTCGCAGCAAGCAGAGGGACCCCGTGTTCAATGCAGGTGAGATCTAGCTGCTCCTTCATGACGTCTCTGATGGTTTCATGCAAACCTCCGAGAGCCTCAAGCACCACAGGCTCAGTGTGTCAGTTACTAGGTAAAGCTTCTTAATAAAGAAATACGTGTCAGTGCCTTGAACTGACACACAGAGGACCACAGGCGCTACGCTGCATGTTCTTAAATATCCATCTCCTCCCGTGATCCTTTTCTTTATCAGTAACCCGTCCACTTCATCCATTACTACGTCTTCACATCCAAACTTCCATCCGTTTTTTTGTGGAGATTTTTCTTAACACAGCAACCTCAGGAGGATAGTATCGTCTCCTTTTTTTATGTTTGCATGATATTTCTGAGGTAGGAGAAGCACAACAAAGAGAATTAAGAGCCACGCATTAAATTCTGAGTTTATAGTGATTCCTGGATACACACAAGAGAAATCGGTCCTTTCACACACGATGTATTCTCCAATATGGAAAGCAGGAAACGCACATTAACAAGATGATGCACTGAATATGAGAAAAAATATTATTGATCAGAATTTCCCTCTCCAGCCTTCTATTGATTTACACACCTGGCTTCATTTCTCTTCACTTCAGGCTGCATCCGAACACAGAGTACACTTTACTGACCCACTTCATCATTTTTCTTTTAACTTGAAATCAAATTTTAGCAAATATGATCTACACATAAAACAGATTAATACATATTCTTTTAATATTTTAAAGCGGAAACCATCAGATTGCAACACAAATGATAATTGCAGCAATAAATTCTTCCAATATAATGCTTACCTGCAATACACGATGCAATGCTGACATGAAGAGCGGTCAGTTCGATACAGCTAAAAGGGCTGTGAGTCACTGTATGTGGTAGTTTATTTTACTTTCTCATTGTTAAGAAACGTTTGAAAAAATGCTTGAAAATAAATCTTTGTGGATCTTTATAGATTGTTAAAATAAACTGATTCATTAGGAGCATTCAGGGCAATGAGTGCTGTTCGTTAACGCCAGAAACAGGAAGTTCCTCACATTAGGACAGACCAGGAAGTGAGGAAGCCACGCCCAGCCTCACCTGGTTCTTGTGTCTTTCTCTGTGACCTTACAAGGGATGCGACGTGTGACCCACTGCAAAGGTAGGCTCCCCCCTCCCCTCGCCTGAAGCCCCGGCCCACACAGCTCTCTGGACACTGCAGATGATTTGTCTTTATCTCTACGTGCATCTCCTCTGCTCTAAAGATTAAATAAGGTCTAATATTTAGACATTTTAATTGATATCCTAGATGTCTCAAAGCATTCTGATACCCAAAACTTCAGAGGTATACTTCGGTGTGATGATCAGAGAGCTGTCCAGACAGGGGCAGGAGTGGGTTGACAAAGTGTGTGTGTGTGTGTGTGTGTGTGTGTGTGTGTGTGTGTGTTACATTCCCTTTATAGTATTTAGATCCTTACACCCACACACACACACACACACACACACACACACACACACATGCACACATACACCCTGCCTAACCTCCACTGAGCGCTACGTTGGAGTGATTGCAGTGTTTGCACTTGCTTCACCAACTGAGTGTGTGTGTGTGTGTGTGTATGTGTGTGTTTGCTCGCACCCTCACTTTTGCTCGTAGGCCTTTAGTTGCTGTCACCATAGCGACGACACAACGATTTCCTCACAGCCGCTTTGAGCAAACGCCAGCCTCCCCGGTTCTGTTCCCGCTGCAGCTCAGAGTCACTCTGCCGCTGCTCTTGTTATATGTGCAGCGCTCTAGTCGACGTAAATGTTTGCATTACAAGTATATTTAGTTCCTTTTGAAGTCTGGTTGATTCACCTGCTTGTAGTTTGCTCACGTGGCCTGAAGTGTCTCGTGGTTGTGTGTAGTCCCCTTCAGCAAGGCCTCACAAAGCTACCAAGAATTTAACTAAATGACTGGAGTTGAAGGTTATTTCATGTCGGCCCTTCTCTTTACACAATCAGGTATTTTCTTAAGGATAATCTGAGCATTTTACCATTTTAAGAGGAAACGGTGTCGTACAGTACCTTTTAATATTCAATCCAAGAGGGATTTAATCCCCTAAACCCCTCAACTTTTCTCTGACTAATGATTAGAGGTCTGAAGACGTAAAGCTATGCAGTCATTCACAAGACAAGTATATCCTAACGAACAATGTAAAACATTGTTGATTGAAGGATAAATGAGAATATTCTGGAAAGAAAAGCACCATTAAAACCAAAGGAAATATTATATTTATTGAGTAGTCATATATTATTGGAAATGTTACGTTCATTTTGATGTTGCCTGTTTTTGAATGTTCAGCTGACCAAGATACTCTAAATTACACTAGCTAGCTCAAATCTACAGGGAAGCTGTGCATCAAAACATTTCATTTATTTCTGTCCTGCCCCTTTAATCATCTCACAACTCTCAGGTGAACCTGGTGACCTCTCACCTGACCCTTTGGTGTAGAACCACTGCTCTAGACCAGAGAGGCAGGGCCTCCCTGATGAGACAGTGGGGGAAAACAGGTTTAACTTTATTTACCCCAAACTTAACTCACGTTTTAAGATAATACCCCAGTGATTGATCATCACACCTGCTGGTGGTTTATAGGAGTCTGTTTTCTTACTTTCCTTTTATGTATTTTACCAGTCTTATTATGATGTGTTCACTAAGTGTGACACAATAAACAGCCGTTACATCTGTCTAACTTATTCCACCAACTTCCTCCACCCTCTACGTTTCTTGCTCCTTCGCCCCGCTTGTCCCCGTTCGGCCCTTTCCACCCAACCGGCCTTGACAACCTCCACCTCTCCTCTCCATCACGGGCTCCTCTGCTCTTCTCCCCCCCCCCCCCGTCTACGTCCTAGTCACCGTACAGATTTACCTCAGCCGCTCGGCCAAGCGGAAGGGGACCAGTGGCGGCCCCGCTGCTGCGTCGGTAACGGCCCGCTCGGCCACCGGCCCCCACCCGACCTCAGACAGCAGCAAGGCAGGCGGGGCCAGAAAGGGTGGTGCTGGCAAGGCGCCACGAGCCAGAAAACCCCCGAGTTTTAACCTTCAGTTAAAAAAGTCAGGGAATCTGTCCTCGTACTCTTCCCTCGACACGCCCAGTTACCGCAGCCCCATCAAGTCTCCCAGCCAGTACTTCCAGATTTGTTATTAGCTATCCGGGAAACACAGAATAGCAACTCTACTTGTGTTTATTCCAGTTATCAAGCTGCATCGTGCCCGAGCCGCAGAGCAAAGTCACGCTTCCATATCAGATCTGTACCGCGAGACACGCCACATGGCGGTGTGTGTGCGTCCCAAAGAAGTCGCAAAGAGATGGCAGTTATTTTTAGCACCACCTAATAAAAATGTATCCCAAATCCCTTATGTTATCTTACATTTAAAAAAAAACGTTTCTGGATATTAAAAGTTATTTTTGTTTGTTTTGGTTCCTTTATTGTTTTCTGCATGATTTTTTTTTTTCCCGTTTATAAATTGATGAGAATTTCTCATCATCCCATCCAGTTTTCTTTTCATAACATTTCCATTGCTCTGCTTTTGTCTGCATTTTATGTTGGTTCACCTCACCTGTGAGCTGAATATTTAGAGTATTGAAAATGTTTGCAGTTTATTTTGCGCTCTTTGTTGTCATAATAATGTATTTGGAATGACTAATAAAGTCAGTTAAAAAGCTAATTTGTGTTTGTTTGCAAATTCTGTCACTTGTTGTTTTTAATGGAGTCCATTTCATCACAATTCTCCACTCCCCTCTAACCCTGCCACAGCATCATCAACATTGTCACCCTCGTCATCACATCATAACATATTGCATCATGCGTCAGTGTCACGTCTGTGTTTTTTAAATGTTATACTGATGTGACTCCAGCGTTCACATCTGTCTGTTCCTACATGTACATTATCTCACTTATGCTTTCTGTTCCTTTTTCTAGAGGAAGGTTATGTGAAAATGTTCTTGAAAGGTCGCCCCGTCACCATGCACATGCCCAAAGACCAGGTGGACCGCTACTGCCTGGAGGCCAGAGCCGACCTGCCCGGCAACAAACTCAAACTGGACTGGGTGTATCCTTTCTTATCTTTACCTTCGCATTGAAAATGCGGAAGGTTATGTTTTGATCGCCGTGTATTTGTATGCGTGCGTGTTATACTCATAAGTAAAAAAGTATTAAACCGAATCGCATGAAATTTGTTGGGATGATTTGTTATTATCCGGGGATCATTTGATTAGATTTTGGAATTGATCGGGTCAACGGTCAAAGTCAAGAAAAAGGTCAACATCTTCTTGAATCGCATGAAATTTGGTGGGATGATTAGTTATTATCCGGGGACCATTTGATTAGATTTTGGGATTGATCGGGTCAAAGGTCAAAATCTTCTTTTTACCATCAATTTGTATCCAATTGGCATGCAACTAATGCCAAAATGTTCATAATTCAATGCCCAATCTTATGATATGCAAAGGTATGCGCTCTATCGAGTGCCCGTTCTAGTTCAATTATTTTTTGCCCAAGGAATTTTCTGAGGAAATTAAAAGTCCTGCTTTGTGCTTTGGAAAGTTTTGAAAAGTAATCCTCTGAGGAGAGTAAATCCAGATTGGGCTGTGATGTGGTGGAGAGAGGAAGCCGACGTAAGGAGTCGATTTGCTCCAGATGTGCATGTTCCCTGTGTGGTGCGGCCGCAGTTGGAAACGGGCTCATAGCAACCTGCACACCGGCTGAGGCCCGACCGGTCAGCAGCTCCTCTCGCGCTCTTTTATCTATTTATTTAGTTTCATTTTGAGGTTTCTCTACTTCATTTGTGGATGAAAGAATGAACGGTGACCCGATTGTGGATGAAAAGATTAAATTTGAAAGAGAGATGAACCCAGAGAAATACATGTGGGCTGCAATATTATGTAGATGTAGTCAATGGACTAGAGTACAGAAGGAATAAACACACACACACACACACACACACACACACAGGGTCTGAATGTGAGCCGTATGAAGGCATTTTAATGTGTTTTTGTTTCATACGTTCATGTTAAATACCAGATAAAATTGCAAAATGTTTAACCTGTTTGTTGGTGCCTAGCAAATAGATACTTACATTTTCTGTCCTGCAAAAAACACATTTTCATTAACAATTACTTTGTAAATTATTCCCTACATTCATCTCTTGGTCTATGAAACATGAGGAAAGTGTTGCTCAGTTCCCGCGCTGCTGTCTTCATAGCCCAACAGTCTAAAACCAAAATATATTAAATGTACCGTCAGAGAAGCTTGAAGTGGGGATTTGGCATTATCGCGAGAAACAATTACAAAATATTCTTTCAGTCGATTATTTGTTCAAGCTTTACTTTGGATATATTTCCCGTTTTATTCCTTGACCTTCTCCGATGTCCAGTTACGGTTACCGCGGCCGAGACTGTCGCTCCAACCTCTACCTGTTGCCCACTGGAGAAACGGTGTACTTCATCGCCTCCGTGGTGGTCCTGTTCAACGTGGACGAGCAGCTGCAGCGACACTACACCGGGCACACGGACGACATCAAATGGTGAGAGGCGGCGGGGGGGATTATTACCGGGATTATGAAAAGCACCCACAGGCCTGAGGGGACGCGTGGGTCGTCTACTGCCGCCTCGTATCTGTCGTCTACCTGTCCTCTGGTTTCCTTGTTGGAGTGCATACTCGGCATTTCTACCATCCTCACAGGCCAGAGTTATTTCTCTTCTTGATACCTTTACGTGCCGAGTAACTATGACGACGGAGAGTAAAGACGAAGACGAGTGAACTGAAGGGTCGGTGGGTCTTGGCATGAGGCATTTGTACACAATGTGTGTAGAACAGAGACCTTGGGGTTAATCATTTCAAATTAATAATAAACGCTTTGGATTACAGATCAAAACGATGGATGCCATATGTCTTACTCCTTTGGAGACAAAGTGTTCAAGCTTCACCCAAAAAGGAATGAATCTATCTGAAACGATTTTAATTCTCCCTCACATCAGTACAGACGCTGTAGCTACAGAGAATATCGTACTCGCAGCTTTAAAAAAGCTCCTCTCATCGTTGCTCATCTTTATTCAAACGGTCCTTTTGATGTTGAAAAGCTTTTAACTGTTTTCACGTCTTCCTCTCCACCAGCCTGGCTGTCCACCCTGATAAAATCACCATAGCAACCGGTCAGGTGGCGGGCACCTCTTCGGATGGTCGAGTAAGTGAGCTTAATTCTTTATCACTTTAGTATTCAACGTCTATCAGTGAGTGAGGAGTTTTTTTAATTTTATTTAAGAAATGGTGTTTTACCCAGCTGGCTCAGCCCATTCTGCCTAGCAACCAGACTGAGAAGTTCACTTATACCAACATTGCCTTACATTGCATCACACTGATGGTACATCTCTCGTGTGTGTGTGTATGTGTGTGTGTGTGTGTGTGCGTGTGTGTGTGTGTGTGTGCGTGTGTGTGCGTGTGTGTGTCTGTGTGTGTGTGTGTGCGTGTGTGTGCGTGTGTGTGCGTGTGTGTGTGTGTGTGTGTGTGTGTGTGTGTGTGTGTGTGTGTGTGTGTGTGTGTGTGTGCAGCTGGCCCCTCATGTGCGTGTGTGGGACTCTGTCAGCCTCAACACGCTCCATGTTCTCGGCGCCGGCTTCTTCGACCGAGCCTTGGTCTGTCTGGCTTTCTCCAAGTCGGTGAGTTCTGGGGCAATTAGTTTTTCCCCGTGCTGCGTTTTTATTCCGTGGGTGAATAAAACATGCCTTTTTTTACGGCTTTGTGTCTGTTTCTGCGTGTCAGAATGGAGGGAACACGTTGTGCGTCGTGGACGACTCCAACGACCACGTCCTCTCCGTCTGGGACTGGCAGAGAGAGGACCGCCTGGCCGAGGTCAAGGTGAGCGTGTCCTTCAAATAAGACACCGCCTGGCGCACTGCTCAAACCCTCAGGGAGTGAGCGTAGACGCGTTGTGTGTTTTCTCCTCAGTGCTCCAACGAGTCGGTGTTCGCCGCAGACTTTCACCCGACGGACAGCAACATCGTAGTGACCTGCGGGAAATCCCATCTCTATTTCTGGAACCTGGAGAAAGGCGTGCTGGTCAAGAAGCAAGGACTGTTTGAGGTGAGACCGCCACACACGATGTCCATCGTACAGCAATACTGTGGTATGAGGAGATCCTATGTATTGCCATACAAAAATAATCAATAGAATGAAACAATATTTGTATTCTTGTGTCTCTTGCAGAAACAAGAGAAGCCAAAGTTTGTATTGTGCGTGACCTTCGCAGAAAACGGGGACGCCATCACAGGAGACTCGAGTGGGAACATCCTGGTGTGGGGAAAAGGCACGTTAAGGATTCATTTGTTGAACTTTTATTGATGCATAGTTGTCCAATAAGATCTATTTTTGTCTCTGACTTATTGATCGCTCTGTCTGTCTGTCTCTGGAGCGCTCCTTGACCTTTACGTCCGTCATCCATCGTTTCATCCGTCTGGTCTGGTCTGTGTCACACAGGCACGAACCGCATCAGCCACGCGATCCAAGGAGCCCACGAGGGCAGCATCTTCGCCCTGTGCATGCTGAGGAACGGCACGCTGGTATCCGGAGGGAAAGACCGCAAGCTCGTCTCCTGGGACGGGAGCTACCAGCAGATTCAAACGGTGGAGGTGAGGAAAAGGAATTTGAAATGCATAAGTCGTACTTTGAAGAAGGATTTTATTTTAATAATGCCTGGGTTTTGTTGATGTTTCGCTATAGAGCTCTACAGCATCCGAACCATCTGATTTGATATGACCACATTCTGTTAGTATGTTTTATTAAATTGCTACGCTGCATATCCAGCCCCTTCTTTTGAAGTGGGTTGGCTTATATGAGCCAGATATTGCGGTCTCGCGGTGGGGTGAGGGGATGAGGGGGTGGCAGACTTTGCATTCTGAATGCTGCGCCATATCATAAATATTACAGAGGATGAGATGAGTTTGTGCTCTCAATGAGATCCATGGTTATTTATAATGTTGATTATGATGGACCACTCATGTCGTATTTGTTCTACAGAGACCAGATTATGGAGTAAAAGGATGTATTGATATTTGATCTGTCAAAATGTGAACGGATGGTTTACATGATTGTTTTTTTCTCCACAGGTGCCGGAGTTGTTTGGTCCAATCAGGACCATCGCAGAGGGCCGGGGGGAGTCGGTGCTCATCGGCACCACCAAACACTTTGTTTTGCAAGGCAGTTTGGACGGAGAGTTCATCCCTATTACACAGGTAGATACAATAGTAGTAATAATAATAATAATAATAATAATAATAATGATCATCATCATCATCATTCTTCCTTCCTTTTCTTTATTCGTCCCACAGTGGAGACATTTCATAAATTTCATTTTATTTCATAAATTTCATTTGAATTTATTTAATAATAATAATAATAAAAATAATAAAAATAATAATACATGAACACTGCAGCCAACGACTATTTTTTTTATTGTTGATCATTCTGCCAGTTATTTTCTTGATTCATTTATTCATGATTTGGTCTCTCAAATGTCAGAAGGCTGGTTAGGGAATCAAAGAATCCAATGTGATTTTTTATAATGTCTTATTTTGTGTGACAAACAGTTCACAACCAAAATAAATATTCAGTAAACCAAGAAATAGCAGCAAATCCAGATGAATTGTTCTTTGACCAGTTGATTAATCATTCATTGTTGCAGCTTTACTGTGACGTTGTCCAAGACCTGTTCATAGGGCGGGGTTCATTTCAAAGGCCGTGATGTTGTAGCAAGAAGTAATGGAAGAAACTCTCCTCCCTCCTCCAGGGTCACACTGATGAGTTGTGGGGTTTGGCGGTCCACCCCTGCAAGCCTCAGTTCCTCACCTGTGGCTACGACCGACAGGTCTGCCTGTGGGACTCGAGTTCCCATCAGCTCGTCTGGAACAAGACTATGGAAGTAAGTTTATTCGGTTTAATTCAGTTTATTTTGTACAGCCCATTCTCAAAAATTACACATTTGCCTCAAAGGGCTTTACAATCTGTACACATAGACATCCCTGTCCCAGAACCTCACATCGGATCAGGAACAACTCCCAAACAACCCTTTAGCTGACACTGCCACCCTGTGGTCAACCATGTGAATTACAAAGCACACAACACGACGAATCGGCCACTATTTGATCACTTCTGATGTCGCTAAGAACTTCACATTTAGCAACTAAAATATATAAATTCACATGAAAACAACATAACATTACCTTTAAATAAGTATTTGAGTGTCACACTCTGAGCTTCTCTGAACAGAATTATGTTTAAGAAAACATCCAAATGAAGTACCGATAACACAAAAATTGTATTGAACTATATTGCAAATATAAATGTTATCATTAAAAACATTTTGAAAGATGTGAAAGGTGTATTGAATCAGAAGGCTGCCAACAAGTTTGTATTTTATTAAAAAGAACACCTATTATGGAATTTAAATTTATTTAAGTTTTTGCTCTTCACAATTACCCTACGAGGCCATGTGTTCTCGATTGTAATTATAGATAGGGTTATTAGGCCTATTGTGTTGGTATACTGTATTTTATGTTGTTTGTTTGTGTTTATTAAGATGTATTGGTTGTATTTTGTATTTGTTCTGTGTTCTTTGTTTTGTTTATTTATATTAACTCATACAATTTTGAAGTAGGGATGATAAATGTACTTTTCCTGTATTTGACAGGATGCTGCCCAATCAGCTGGCTTCCACCCATCTGGAGCTGTGGTTGCCATAGGAACCCAGAGTGGCAGGTAAGGATCCCTCTTCCCCAAAACTCAGTAAATGAACACGGTGATTACGTGACCTTCACCTGTACAACCCTCCAGAGCTTCAGAAGCGTGCGTGTGTTTGCTGCAGGTGGCTGGTGCTGGACTCTGACTCCAAGGATCTGGTCACCATGCACACGGACGGGAGTGAGCAGCTGTCTGCAGTGTGCTACGGGCCGGGTATGCGGACGCAGGGACGTTCTCACCCACTCTTTTCCTTTTTGTTATTTGGAAATATACAGCATGATCTGTCTTTTCTTTTATTTAGATGGTAACTTCTTGGCCATCGGTTCCCACGACAACTACATCTATATCTACGCCGTGGCAGAAAACGGGCGGAAGTACAGCCGAGTTGGGAAGTGCTCGGTGAGCACCCGTATTAATCATCCCGTCTCTTTCGTAACTCCGTTATTTTTAGTTCCACCCAGCATCATCTTTATATTTAGTCCCCTCCCCGGCTCTATATGTGGGCCTCCGCCTCTGTACACTCTGTCCCCGGTGTGTGTGGATGCAGACGCTGTAAAATCACAAAGGACATACGCTGAGTCATACACTAACACGGCTGCAGCTACATAAATGTCATAATCAAGGGTTGCAACATCAAATCAAATGCATATTTTTTGGAATTCTGTGAACACGGGGAAGAGCCTGTGGAGGTAGATGATCTAACTTGGTCCTTGTGCGTTTAATCTCAGGGTCACTCTAGTTTCATCACCCATCTGGACTGGTCAGTGGACTCCCAGTACCTGGTGTCCAACTCAGGGGACTATGAGATCCTGTACTGTAAGTATAAACACACAGTATTCAAAGTTAGCAGTTGAGTGTGGCCTGTTTGCGTGTGTGTGTGTGTGTGTGTGTGTGTGTGTGTGTGTGTGTGTGTGTGTGTGTGTGTGTGTGTGTGTGTGTGTGTGTGTATGTGTGTGTGGCCCCGCTTGGTCGAACTGACACTCAGAGCGCAGCACAGCACAGGAGAGGATGAAGAGCAGGAGATACCTGCATATTGTATCTTCAATGCAAAATACGGTTCTATAAGAGTTGATGTTCGCCCCTTAAACATTGGTTTTAACTCAACAGTAGTTTCTGTATAAAACATTTTTGGAACGGCACTCGTGATACTGATTCAAATTAAAACATGTTGTGTGTTTGGCTCGTGTGTTTCCCCAGGGATCCCATCAGTGTGCAAACAGGTGGTCAGTGTGGAGACCACCAGAGACATTGAGTGGGCCACCCACACCTGCACTCTGGGCTTCCAGGTCTTCGGTAAGTGAAGACTCCTTCCCTCTGTGGGTTTGTTTGTTTGTTTTATTCAGTTAATCAAATCAAATACAATACAATATTATCCTATATAATATACAAAGAAGCAAAAAAAATGCTTATAAATTCCTATCCTAAATTAAAAAATAAAATATAATAAAATAAATCAGAAAATTCATGTAAAACAAAGAAAAAAACAACAAACAAAATAAGAAACAAAATATATTTATATATACTACCGCATAGGTGAGTGTTTATGTTTCAATGTCCCATCAATCAACGTCTCGGGGCCTCTCTGCTCCTCAGGCTTGTGGCCCGACGGCTCAGATGGCACCGACATCAACGCCGCCTGCAGGTCCAATGATAAAAGCCTCCTGGTTACCGGGGATGACTTTGGGAAAGTCCACCTCTTCTCATACCCGTGTTCCCAGTTCAGGGTAAGATACTGGGGCACCTTGGTGACTCATGGGTAGAGCTGCCCGTCGTCTCTTCTCTCCCATGTCTATCACATGTTATGGAAAGACACTATTCTTTATTTATTTCTCCTCTCAGGCTCCCAGCCACGTGTACGGTGGCCACAGCAGTCACGTGACCAACGTGAGCTTCCTGTACGACGACGGCTACCTGGTGTCAACTGGAGGGAAGGACATGAGCGTGATGCAGTGGAGGATCGTCTGAGGGAGCCGGCAGAAGCCGACGCTGTTGTTTTATTACAGCTCCTGGAGCCTGAAGCCCAGCCGGAGCAAACTGAACTGAACTGAACTGAACTGCACTAAACTGAACCAAACCGAACTTAAATTAACTCGTGAGCTAAAAATAAAAGAAGGTGGGTCTGCTGAACTGAAGGGAATTGAGAGAAGAGGAACTCAACGTTTTCTTTCCGATGTGCTCTCGGATCCCCAATGGGACGAACTGTTGGAGGTGTTTTGTGCAATTGCTTGAAATGCAAAAATCTTGTTTTCTTTTATCACACTAAAAAAAAGTCTCTCACATACAGAAGCCGAGTCCCCAACGACCTGAGTAGAAACAAAACAGATCCGACTAAAAAGAACCAAAGGCTCTGACCTTCTGACTGCGTCTGCAGAGTTTCACTGTTCCTGTGTTGTGGACGCTCCCCACAGGTGATGGACTGAAGAGGTCCATCACTGGCTGGAGATCCAAGAGCATTGGAACACAAACTGTGCGCGGAAAGAAAGAACAGAGGGATTTTCTAATTGTTGAACTTTTGTGTATTTTGTATTTAACAACTCAGGAAAGCACTAGTAAAGCAGAACTCGTCTCTTTTATTAACATTCACATGTCAGAATGAGCCCTAAACACAGATCACTGAAACATACAGAGAGGTATCAACTACGGTTAATATCAGATTCAACCGTTGTCCAACCATTATTGATTTATTTGCATTGATACTTCTGAATGAAAACTACCAATACAGTCGTGATGATCATTAGACACAGCGAGGTTCAGCCAGATGTTACCCACCATTTGAAACTACCGTCCTTTAAGGGCAATGAACATCAGTTAGGATTTAAACTTTTTTTTTTTACAATACAATATCTCAACACATTCTACATTTTTGTGGTTTCTATTATTTATTGATTTAAGAGTCAAGTCTTTCACTTCCAATTTCAGTTTCTTTGAGTTTTTCCCTGAAATACGTTCCCGTTTAGTCCCACATGTGTACATTAATAAGAGGCTTGGAGCAGCTGATGAGCCAAATGTAGGTGATTCAGTGTTCAAAGCGTCTCCAATCTTTGGAACAGGTTGTTGTGTCTTTCCTTTGTCTCACTCAAGGAAAATGAAAAGCAAACATGTTTTGCTTTTTTTAATTTTCAAAGATGTGAAGCCTTTTAAAATAAGCTTATATCTGCATTTTTCTGCACCGGGGTCAGTTTAGGAAGGAGAGGGATGAGACCGTTACACTGTACCTGTTTACGTCTGATGTGCTGCAGCTGCGCTCCATCTGTCACTGGCAAGTTATTTAACTGAAATGAACCTTCTTGAGTGTTTTTTTTATATATATAATGCACTGCTACACAATGCTAAACATACAGCAGGTCGACTTACCTGCACAATAGAGAAGCAAATTCCCATTTAGTACTCACCGGAGCTTTTCACAGACCTATGACGTCTGTTTTTAAATGTGCCCAGCTGTGTTGTGTCCGTAAACCTACTGTACGTCACACCCCTCTCATCACACTGTCAACACTCAGACAATATGACACGCATGCATGAACATACCTGATTGTTTAGACACGGACTTCAGCAGATTTATTACACCATAACTGCCACTGATGGAGGCGTGTTGGTGTTGTTTTGAAAGCCTGATTGTTGGAGTTGTGTTAACAGGAAAACCACTAACATCAATCAGCCGTGACATAGATAGCACTCTAACATGATTCGCTTCACCATTAAACACCTGAGGCTGCAGAACGCCAGTGAACCTTTTCCAATGTCTGAAAGTAAATGCAACATGAAATCCCCCTGACTGTGTCTTTTATTTATATGTTCCACTACATCATTTACATTTTTTTTTATTTAATTCAATTCAATTTATGTTGTTTTATGAGAGCAACAGAGGAGGATCCCTCTCTATATTTGTTTCTTTATTTGACATTATCTTTATTTTTAGACAAAGATAGATCAAAATCTCTGCGATGCTATGTAAAAATATATTCTAATTCATACTTATGGAAGCCCGTTTCCGCCACTGTGATAAAAAAAAATTAAGATCCTGTAAGTCATAATTATGAAATACTATCTCATGATTATGACTTACTATCTCCTAATTATGAAATACTATCTCATGATTATGACTTACTATCTCATAATTATGAAATACTATCTCATGATTATGACTTACTATCTCCTAATTATGAAATACTATCTCATGATTATGACTTACTATCTCATAATTATGAAATACTATCTCATGATTATGACTTACTATCTCCTAATTATGAAATACTCTCTTATAATTTCGACTTACTATATCATAATTATGAGATAGTAAATCGAAATTATGAGATAGTTAAGTCAGAATTATGAGATACTATCTCATAATTCTAACAGGATCTTCATTTTGTTATCACAGTGGCGGAAACGGGCTTCCATACTTACTAGATGTATATTTCCTTTCTATTAAAAAAGAATATAGAGTAGTGACAAATTAATTGTATGGGCATTTTCCTGCAGCAGCCTTCCTTAAAGCTTGAGGGGGGGGGGGCGTCGGTAGACTGCACGTGTGCGTCTTGGCCGCCGGTGGGCAGCATTGAGCCAACCTGCCCCCCCCCCCCCGCCCCCCCTCCCTCTCCCCTCTCCCCTCCCCTCCCTCCGCACGCAGCAGCGTTAGCATTTCCCCAAAAAAATCTCTCCACCTCACCAAAACACTCCGAATGGGAAGACGGCATGGCGTGAGGGAAGCGGCGGCCGAAGACCCCCGTGCACCGTCTTCTACCGAGCACGAGCCCCGGCTGAACATGGACTTAAGGATACGCGGCGGCGCGCGTGCAGAGCAGAGACAACGGAGCACAAAGCGGATGGGAGAAGGCGCTCGTGTCCTCGCTTAGCGTGCCTGCAACGCCGCTCCTCCTGCGCCTGTACCGACGCTGCACAGACGCGCACAAGGGACACAACGTGGACCGCGGGCGGGCTCCTTCAAGCCGCCCCCCCCCCCCCAGACTGTGTTTACAGAACAATAAAAAGCGGCCCGGCGCCTCTTTGAGTCGGCCTCGTCAGTGCCATCATCCCCGGTTGAACACAAGGCGAGAGAATGAGGTAAGCGGCGGCCGGCGCCACGCGCTCTGCTTGACGCGTCATGACAGATGCGCACCGACGCCGGACCTGCGGCCCTCCGACTGCATTCACACACTTCTAGCGCGAGAGTATTCAACAGCCGCTAATGTGGGGGAGAACTGCGGCATCGTAGACATTGCGGGGTCGTACCCCGGCCCCGTAGAGACGGTAGTGTGAGCGCGCGGGGGCCCACCCACCGGGCCTCGGCTCCCACTCTGGGGTCCGCTGCCATTCGCTGCGCGCTCCCAATACACACGGCGGTTAATGTTGATCAACTGGGCTGCTCCCCCCTCGAGTAACCCTCGGCTTTCACCGCCCTACCAGTGAGTGTAGGGTTTGAGTCAGGCTAACGTTGTCATGGAAACGACAGCATCGTGTGTTTCACCTGGTTGATTATGACCGATGGCCAGCGGGTTTGGCCGTATAGGAGGATGGAAATAGGATAAGTGAGGGTGCATATATCCATCGTTGGAGGAGGAGGAGGAGGAGGAGGAGGGTGTTTATTCTGGTGGTTGCCAGGCAGGTTATCAGACCCTCCTCTCCCCCTCCTCACAGACACCTACATAAGCCTACTTACTCTCTGGCGGATCCACATAGCCAGCGATGGAAAATGTATCCGCTGTGTAAATCCTCATTGTATTGCCTGTCCATGTTATTTTCAGCCTTTCCCTGCTTATGTTGGTATGCAGAATGCACCGAGGTTAAAATCCTCTTTCTATTTCTTGTTCTATTTATGCACAGCCCTTTTTATATGTCCCCCTGCCGCCTGCAGTTTGACTCCTCGGTCGCTCTGTAGCTGCAGCCTGCACCATTCTGTTTTATGGCTTCAGATTTATTCTGACGGCTCTCCTCAGCCACAGTGCACTCTCTTTCCTTTTTGGTGTATGTGTGTGTGAGTATGCGAGTGAGTGAGTGAGTGAGTGTGTGTGAGAGAGACTGTCTGGGTATGTAGATGTGGTGCTACTTGCTTTAAAGAGGAAGGGAATAGCAGTAACAGGAGAAAGCCATGGGTGCTCTCACATCTGGATATCTAGTGTGAAGTATTCCTGATCCTAAACAACTTGCCCCTTCCCATAACAACTCAAAGCCAGTAGCTGAACTGTTTGGCTCTCAGAATGTAAACATGCGAGATTCATATCTTCCAGACCAGTTGGATGAATACGCCGTTTCCTCTCTTCTGTCGAGCGGTGCTGCTTGCGCCCCATCCTGTGCGTGTGTTGTTGCCAGAGGCAGATCTGCTCTTTGATTCAAGCCCAAAAGGGAAGTCTTACATCTCCACACAGCAACAACAAGGTGACCTGGCTCTTCTCGTTGCAGAGGAAAGAAGAAGATCAAATTCTATGAGAGCATTTGTTCAGCGTCACTGCTTCCATTGCTGCATTTATATAAGAGTTCTGAATGTGTATGTGCGTGTGTGTGCGTGTAGCTTAGTTATTTTTAGTCCAGTAACTGTAGTGGATTTCTTATGCGACGCTTCCTCACTGTTCTTCATGTCAGAGAGTGTGTGTGTGTGTGTGTGTGTGTGTGTGTGTGTGTGTGTGTGTGTGTGTGGTAGAGTGGGTTGTGAGAGAACCGTGGAAGAGGGTAAAACGTGGAGGCGTGGGTCCTGTAGTATTACTGCAGGATGATTTCTGAAGCTGCGTGTTGTGGTGATTCATCCCAGGAAAAGTGGAATGAGCGAGTGCAGCGACTGGAAGGGAAAACGCTGAGTTAAGCACCTTACTGCAGGCGGCCGCCGGCCCCCGGCTGATCTCAGAGCAGCTCCACGTGAGCCGGCGTCACCGCGTACGGCCGCTACACTCACGTTCTCCGGGGTTTCATGGAAACGGCCTTTCGGGGAGAGCAGCTCGGGGTCGGGTGAACGAAGAAGACGTCTGAAGGAACTAAATCAGAATGACATTGATCTGGGGACTGATCACTAATGTTTGTACTGATATGACGCCTTCAGAGCCAGACATGTCCTGTAGGAATCTGCACTAATCTGGCTTCTTAACCAAAGGAGCCAACGTATAAACACAACTTTCCTTGAATGAAATAGTCTAAAACTGGCCAAACGTAAAGCGGTGAAACTGAAACTCCTCCTGGGTGCTATGTTTGCCAAACGCCAGCGTTTGATTTGTCCCTACTGGGCTACTGTAGAAATGTGGCGGACGGCTTTGGGACGAGAATCCGTATGTAAAAAAAAAAAAAAAGTCTTATTTTCAGGTTATTTTACACTAAAGAAAACACGATATTTTATTCTGTTTCTGCAATTTGACCCCCTTTAACCTTTAACCTTCAAGCTGACACTTTCTTATTCAACAAAGCTAAGAATCGGTCCTCTAGGTTCTACAGTAGCCCAGACAAACCAGACCACTGTAGGTCTCACACACACACTTGTGTAACTGCGGTAATGTCAGCCACCGAGTGCAACACCGTGGTACTGCAAGGGTTATTATGGTATGGATCTGCAGCCACACGGGAGAAGCCACTCAACCACTAAACAAAGTATTTAGTTAGTGTAGTTTATTATGTTCTGCTTTACAAAAGTGTCGAGGTCAGACAGGGAATTCAAATGTTATGCAGGCAGGATTATATGGAGAAAAAGAAAATTAATCCAGTTTTTTTACATGTAAATAACTTGGTTGTAGTTCTCGGACCCCTGAGAGTAATGCAGATGTTCTGCATAAGTAAATCCAGATGTCTCTCACTCTCTCTTTTCATTATCAGCTCTGCACTTATCATGTGTGCACCACAAACAATTAAACTCATGCATTATACTTTAATGGTCCTTTTATACATATCCTATACATGATACAGAGCTGGGTGCTGTTTGATGATAGGCATCACGTGTCCTTTAGCTCAGTTCATCCCCATTCTGACATCTTATTGGATGTGCTGTGGCTCTGATTCAGCTTATAGTTCTGTACACATGTGAGCCTCTGCAGCGTTAACCGCTCTACATTCTTCATGCATGTCCCTCCATGTAGCCGATACAAGCTCTGTTTGGGGAAAAGAAGACTGTGTTGTATTTCACTGACCTTCCAGGGTCGGTTGCATGTTTCTTCCCATTTCCTAAACCCCATTAAGCCCCCCTAATCGTGTAGTGTACTACATTGCTCTTTGTTTGTTTCCCACACCTCTTCTCGCTGAGGCAAAGAGGCTTAATCTAAGTTTGCTTCGGCCAGATGGACCACCGGGTTGAGGATACGATGTGATAAAGCCACGAGGAAACCACACATGTTACACCAGATAAACGAACGCCTTTGTTGCTCTAATATAAAACTAATCATCACATCTACTTCTACACTGCACTTCATTTTAAGGTGGCAAGTCGCCCTTAATGACGGATACTGAATGAATGAAGTAGTGTATTACTGTGTGTTCCTACCCCATAGTTAATTGGGGATTAGAGGTTAGCCCACATGCACCTTTTGAAAAATTCCCTTCAGATTCTATTTAAAGCTGAATTTCAAACGCTATAGAAGGGCGGACTTTTGTTTCCTATATAGGCTAACATGTAATTTTCATCCAGTGGAAAAGATTCCTCGGAGGTTGAAAGACAGCACTCCACAATCCTCTGAGCGGAGAGAGGCGACTGGTCTGCTCTGGTCACATGCTCCTCTCTCTCTCTCTTGCATTCCCTTACTCTGTTGCAACACTCCTCATCTCTCTCGCTCGCTCCTTCCCTCCCACTCTCTCCGTGTCTCATGGCTGCTCCGAGGAGTTTTCCGGAGCATTTTCAGAGGATGTGAAGAAGGGGAAAGCTCGGCTTGGCTTCAGCATGTTAGCCGCTCTCTCCGCTCAGGCTGACTCGTCCCCCTCGACGCCGTAATCTCCCCGGGTTATTCCTCCTTTCATCTTTTTTGCCTCGAGACTGGACCGTCTTCTTCGGCAACATGTATTCCCTGGACGATTTCGGGTAAGCCGACGTGACTCCTCTTCGTCGCCTCTCTCTCTGTATCTTTTTAGTTTTTCTGTGCTTTTCTGGTATAGTGTGAGGAAAACACGGCTTTGAACGGCGTTTGTAACGATGTGGCTTCTTATCTCTCTCGCGCTTCCGTTTAAAGCCTGGCTCATCTTTCACACCAGAGGATCCTTTGCTTTTTCCAACCACATTTGTGGATTTTTTTTGGTTCTGAACATCGATGCAGGTCTACTCTGTGTTTTGTATAACGACTCCACTAACTCAAGTTGGAGAGAAAGCGAGGAAAATGGGAAAGGGAAAACTCCACTCGTCTCCTTCTCCCCCCCCCCCTCCTCCCTCTGTCTGTGTTTTCTCTGGAGCCAGCTGTTTGCAGAGACGCCTGATTGGTTACCCTTTAGCAATCGTTCATTGGTTCAGTCTTTTCCTGGGAAGAAGGAGCCGCTCAGCTGCTCTCTGGGGTTCAGGTCGGGTCCCATTCGACTCGCTGCATGTGTGAGAAAGAAAGACGGCAAGAACGGGCTAGCGCTAATCTCCGAATGGCTACTTGAGTGGGACTATCAGAAGCCAGATGATGGGAGGAGATAGACGGGTGGCTGGATAATACGGCCTTGGCGGATTACAGCGGGATGTCGTCGTGATTCGTCGGAGCTCAAATACAGATGTGGAGCCGAGTGGGGCAGAGGAGATGACATCAGAGATTTACGCTTGACCGCTTGTACTCTAGTAATCTACTGTAAAGTACAGTCCAGAGAGGGAAACACTCTCTCAGAGTATGTTCGTCCTTCACGAGGCGCTGCTCACACTGGCACGTTTTAAAGTTTAAAGTTTAAAGAGCAGGTTTCTGAAACTCTTCATCGTAAACCAGCCCATCACACGACTTCTTCCCATTCTGCTCAGCTCCATCTCATCCTCCAGACATTTCAGTGGAAAAATCCAGCAAAACACATCAGTAAATCTGCAGGAGAGTCTAAACTGACGGGGAAATCCCAGAAATATATCAAATACGGAACGTCTTGTGCTCCTCCTGTCACGTTGCGCCACTGCTGTGTCCGTCTGTGCGTCCTGCAGAGCTGCGTTTCCCTTTAAGGATCAGGATAAGTGGCGGGACCGAAGAGCGCCGAGGAAGGTGGAGGGAGAAGCCGGGGTGGGGGAGGGGTGTGTGAAGGAGTGGGGGTTGCTATCCATATTGTACTGTATGCTCATGATAATTAGCCCCAGGGCCCATTGGCATCAGCAGAGATACGTCATGAATAAGTGATGTCGTTAAAGGGGTCAGCGTGCTGATTTCCCTCTGGGGGGCTTCACTGCTGCTGCCTGTGGATATGATGCTGCACAACGATCTGTGGATATGATGCTGCACAACGATCTGTGGATATGATGCTGCACAATGATCTGTGGATATGATGCTGCACAACGATCTGTGGATATGATGCTGCACAATGATCTGTGGATATGATGCTGCACAATGATCTGTGGATATGATGCTGCACAATGATCTGTGGATATGATGCTGCACAATGATCTGTGGATATGATGCTGCACAATGATCTCCTTCTGCTGTGACCAGGATTCATAATTAACCATTTGTCAACAAATCCTTGAGTCTCATTCAATGTGTTGATACTCTATATTGATATAAGAAACAATATGGGGCTGAGATTCATTGACTGTACTGGGTCACTGTAATGAACCATGCATGTCTCTTCCTGCTGAACCATCATATCCACATTACTTCTCATTTTTTAAATAAACCCCTTTAATTTTGTTCTACAAATTTATGGAACGTCATTGTGAACAGACCTTTCTTCACGACTTTTCTGATTTCTGAGTCTTTTTCACTCTTTCACAGTCATTTTATAGTAACACAATACGAACCCACAACATATTGTCAACATTATCAATGTTGAGGATTTGAGGAGATGTAGTCACACAAGGAAAAACTCACTCAGCTCCCTTTACATGGGATATATATATATAACATAATTAAAGGGCACTATTAAGATATTTGTTTAGGCTATATGTGTTTAATCCCTAACACAAGGAAATATCTTTTGGGGTAGGACTCTTGTTTTACTATAAAGGTTTTTTTCCGAATAATGTTTCTGGGGTGAGATTTGTTCTGTGATATGAATTTGGTCACTGAGATACATTTCTGGCATGCC
Source organism: Liparis tanakae (assembly GCA_036178185.1). Classification (NCBI taxonomy): domain Eukaryota; kingdom Metazoa; phylum Chordata; class Actinopteri; order Perciformes; family Liparidae; genus Liparis; species Liparis tanakae. Next base: position 19,290,969 of record CM070093.1, read on the forward strand.
GTGCCGTTGCCGTCATCGGTATGTTTATTTACCGGCTCCCATTAGGACTGGGATGCATTTCTCAATGTGGGGAGTATTTCACAGGAACTATCTGGGAAAACAACAATAGTTCTTCAAGAGTTAAAGTTACGTCTTTAGAGACAGTATCTGGACAAAGTCATGGAAAACCTGGAAAAGTCATGGAACCTTAAAATGGTCATTACAGGGCTGGAAAAGACATGGAAAAAACTTAAATCATAAAAGTGTTGTAAAAGTCATGGAAATGTGTTATAATCACGTCTTCATTTACGTCGAATTTGAAATAATTTATATGTTTTTTAAAGAAAGATGCTCAAACGCACAAAATGTTCTAAATTGTTTATACCAAGATTTCCCTTTGGTCGTGGAAATTCGGTTTAAAATCCTGGAAATCCATTAGTCAAAACCTGTACGAACCCTGACCGCTCATAAGGGAGTCGATGGGTTGTTTATATGCTTCTCAACCACACAGCTAATGTGTGGAGAAACATGACGATGACTTGCCTGTTCTCATTCTTCTTCACTTCAGTGAGCAGTGTCCGCTCCTCAGGCCGCGACAACTCCAGCGTCACCAATCAGACTTGTAGACGTTTGCCCGGCCTGCCACGGGAATGTCCTGCAGTCCAGCAGTAATGCCGCTTGGCTCGGGCCGAACTGTGAGCCCCGGAAAAAAACCCTCAATCCCTGTCCACTGACTCTCCTGTTCGACCAATCACAGCTCACCGTGATCCTCTTTAACCAATCACAAGCGGCATCTCCGTGCCCCGTCACACCCCGTCACACCCCGTCACACCCCGTCACCCCGTGGCGGTCTGTGTTTGCTGTCATGAGGGCAGCTGCTGGAGGGGAGGCCAGTGAACCCGAGAGGTCAAAGGTGAAGTGGGGGTGAACAAAGTGTATTTTTATCATATTTATTGTATCTGTTGATGTTTGAGAGCATTTCTCGAGGAACAAACATCACGACTAGTTTTAAGCGTCAGAGTTCCGTGTGCTGTTTTGATAACAGCCCGACAGAAAGAGCTATACGCTAATATCGATACCAATCAAAAGGTTTATAGTCTAAAAATCTGCACAGCAGCTGCTCTGTTAGTTAGTAGCACTGGTGCTTTGAGTTGAATGATAACATTTAAGTAAAGTCCAGAGTTTCACCAAACGTCAGACCAATTAATCCAATAGTTGCAGACGCACTTCCCTCAAAGCCACACATGTTGACCTCATGGTGAAACTGGATGAAAAGTCAGATCGATACATAGAAACAAGTCATGGCATGATTGCATCCAAACAATAGATATTTCACTCCGGGACAAAGTGGTGGCCGACCGACCGACCGACCGACCGACCGACCGAAGAGCCGCACGCTCAAACAAACTGCAGCGTCCGCTTCTATTTCTAATTAATCTGCTCTGCGGTCAATCCAGCCAACGATAAACATCAAAATCTTTCTATTGTGCGTCCAATTGTGATTGAGCGTCAGAGTTAAGTCAATTACTCAGTGGATGTTAATGGGCATTTAGCACAAACACCTCTTCCAGTTAATGTGTGTGTGGTGCAAATGCAGCCGCTGCACGTTCCTCTGAGCTGAAGGGCATCCGACCAATCGATGGGAGCCGGCCGCGGTACGGACCGCTGGCTGCCCATACCCATACTGCTTAATACTAGGCGGCTAGGGCAACAGCAGGCTCTAGTCGCCCCCCAACACACACACACACACACACACACACACACACACACACACTAAACATGAGTGTGTGGTGGAGGGGGGTAAAAGCTGGTTGAGACGGATGTGAGGTAATCTCCCCTGGGTTAACAGTATGACAATAGCACAGAGGTTCAATCTCTCACACACACACACACACACACACACACACACACACACACACACACACACACACACACACACACACACACACACACACACACACACACACACTCATCTGTCAGACAACAGGCTGGGCAGTGACTTCATCTCTGGCAGTCTGCCCCTCAGTCGTCTCTTTGTTGCTGGATGGATCATCATCGCAGCAGTACAATAATTCAGATCTGAGGGATGTTTTTCATCCCAGTTTTTGAGGTGGATGTTTTAGTTTTATTTACCCGCTTGTGATTCGTGCGTCAGGCTGTCGGCGGAGTAATGAATTCAAGTTTTTTTAAGGTAACGGAGTTCTTTTTCCCCGTTTAATCAAAATGGACATCCATCGGCTCCAAGTGCTTCGATACTGCCTCCCTCAGAGTGTCAGTGACTCGGGGTTGTTCTACAGCCACATCGCCACCAGGTACCTGTGTGTTTGTGTATGTGTGTGTCTGTGTGTGTCTGTGTGTGTGTGTTTGTTTCTACTTCAAGTATATATCAGCGATGAGTGATGGAAGTTAAATGTCAAAGGCAGCAAGTAAACTAAAATAAAAGGGAGATGGAAACATGTTGTGGTGGATGAGATGGAGAGAGTCGTGATTCCATATATTATTCCAGCGATACAGATGGGCACATCTTCCCCGATTGTTTAATCAGAGCCAAAATACTAATCTCTAATCTTAATCTGCCCTCAACAAACTGTTGTTTAGGAAATTTAGGTTATTTTGGATTAGTAATTGTGTGCATGGATACATTTTATTTGGCACAGAAACATCTGTCGATGTGTATAAGAATCAGGTGTCAGAAGTTGTGCCTCATCAGTTTTGAGGATCTTCTTTTTCTTTCTTTTCTCTCGCCCGAGTGCATCTTTTCAGTCAAAGCCAGCGATGCTGTCAGAGCGGAGTATGAACGCCGAGCAGCTTCTTTCTTCTGAACACTCGTCATCCTCGCATACAGCCTCTCTCAAGAGCCGTGCTGCATATTCGTTTAACTCACACACGTATTGAACACAGCATGGCTTCTGGCTAGAATGGCTTTCGGGCCAGTGCCCTTCTCTTTCTGTCTGTTTTCTGATGGCAGGATTGAAGAGAGAGGAGAGAGAGGAGGGAGGCTTGGTCGCCGCTGCTGTCCTAAAAGAGAAGTGTAGGATCAAACAGTCGGCTGTCTTGTTATCCAGGGCCAGAGGATAGGGGGTTAAACATAAAGGACAATGAGGTTTTATGTGTACAGTATGTGCAGCTGCTGCTTGAAACTAATCTCAGCCTGCTTCAGTGATCCGATAGTCAGATGCAATAATAAAAAGACACGATCACACTTTATTATTAAGCATTGTATTTGTTGTGGATTTCAGAAAAAAGAATATTCTCAATTTTGTAGGGACGCACAATCTGGACCTTTTTCAGCCCAAACTGCGAGCCGATAAATACCTTCTTCCACAGCCGATAAAACAACAGGTATTTTTAAGTTAAAAGACTTGTTTATGCACATCTGTGGGTAAGAAAGGCGAAGATGTTTAGAGCAAGAATGGATGATTTAAGTCCCATAGCTCTGAACCAAGTCTAACTTCTATCACTACTGTTAGCGCAGCAAACACAAAGAGCCGCTTGACTCTTCAAATGTTCATTAATCATTTTCTAGTCAAACAAAAAACTAATTGCAAACACGTGTTCTTCTTCTGAAACCTCCACAGTGGCGACCACATGTTTGGCTCTCTATCGGTGGGCTACGCTTGTTCTTCTACTTCGTTTCCGTGTTTATTGGCAGATCGCAAACATATTTTAAAGGTGCATCCTGCCACCCTCTGTATTTGAGTCATCTGAGGTTAGAGCAAAGTCATTTTGAGTAATTGTCCTCATAATAATGTGAATTTACTATTATCAGCTCCATATATATATATATAAGTAAGCAATATATCCATTGACTTTCATTGTGGACTAGGAAACGACCAGAATTAGCATAAAAGTACAAAAAGGGGAGATTCACTGATGCACCTCAAACGTTTTCAGATTTTTTTAAATATGTAATTCACTGAATTAAACAGAAAACATCAGACATTCCTTTCCTCTTATTTTATCCATACGCCTCTTTTCAATTGAAGTTTCATGAGAAAAAAAGCTGCACAGGTTCTTATCTGTATCCCCTCATCCACAGAAATACAACATGGGTTTACAGAATGACTATTAAATGTCCTCTACATACGGTCTTCACATGTTCAGTGTTACGAGTGGCTCGCTACTCTTTCATGTTGTGTTCAGTTCTCCTGTAATCGGTCACTAACGTAAACTTTTGTGCATATTGTACCACATTCCAATCACAGTCAAGAAAACATAGAATATAGGTCCCGCCTCCTCTGCCCTGTGTGTGCATCACATGGAGCGTCGCCAACTGGGACGCCGTCAGCTGAGCTGTTTGCACACATCTGGGACAGTTAGCAACAATATATAAGCACATTAACGCGGTTTGCATGAATGCCGTTACCCCCCGCTGTCTGTCCCTCTCTCTCTTTGTCTCGCTCTCTCTCTTTTTTGCCTTTCTTTGCCTGTGTCTCTTTCTTTTTCTTTCTCTTTGTCTCTATCTGTCTCTCTTTGTCTCTCTCTCTCTCTCTCTTTTTTGCCTTTCTTTGCCTGTGTCTCTCTCTTTGTCTCTATCTGTCTCTTTCTTGTCTCCATCTTTTTCTTTGTCTCTCTCTTTTTTTGCTGTTCCTCTTTGTCGCTCTCTCTCTTTTTGTCGTTCTCTTTCTTTCGTCGCTCTTTGTCTCTCTTGTTTACTATATTTGCCTCTCTCTCTTTCTTACTCTCTCTCTCTGTCTCTCTGTTGCTCTTTATCTTTGTCTCTTCCTCTCCCATTTGGAGCTTAATTGCAGCTCTCTCTAGTATTCTCTGCAGTATTACACAGTAGTTGTGTATCATTGAGTCGGGGGTTACATAAACACACTATAGCTTAAATACAATTATCACAATCTGGACATGATGGATCAAGGATGTTGCAGCTTGGATGATGTTGCATAGATTATGAGAATCTGAACTGCTATATAAATATAATAGATGCATTAGTGGAGGAGATGGAGATATTCATATGTCCTTAAAACTTCATGTTAAAGTATTGAATCCTTGCTATTCTGCTCCTCATGATGATTACTATGAAAGGACATTGCTTCAATATCTATACCCCCACATATCTATACTCACAGTAGAAATACAATGTATAATTTGGCTTTGTATGAAAGAAAAATAGCTCATTACAGTCTTCAGAGTTTAGTTTTAAGTTGTTAACAGCTGGAAACTAAACTCAAAAGTAGTGATTTAGTTAGTAAAGGTGACTTTACTATGGTTGTTGCATTGTCTTGGAAAATGTGTTATAAATATTGTACCTATTTTATTGCTTTTTTTTGTTGAGTGAAATGAGAATTGCTAGCATGCTTAGCGTAGCTTAGCATAGAGACTCGGGTACATTCTCACAATGACGATGGTAACGTGCTGATCATTAGCAGGCATGATGGCTACCAGGTCCACCACATCTTTATAGCCTAAGCTTGCTATTATATTATATTTATTAAGTACAGCTGGGGCTGGTGGGAATTCTTTGCAGATTATGGAACTGGAGGACATGTTAAGAATACCAGAGAAAAAAACAATATAACTAAAGAACATAATAGAGGGTAGCAGGACTTTAATAATAACCCTATATGATGACAAGTGTCTCATATTTAGTTTTAACTGCTGTTCCGTAAACTTTAGTTTCAGCAGCAATTAAACTGTAATCCTTGAAATCCAGCCTCTATGCTGTTATCTTTCAAACGAGCTCACTGTGCTCAGTTTGCTCACTCACAATAGAAACATCTTCACACCGACTCCTCAGCAATAAACTTGGCCTGTGCTGTTTTTAGTTCCCGCAGCTTCGTTCCTCCGCGGCCGGTTCACAGCCCTTTCCCCATTGAGCAGATTAGAGGTCTTGTACCGGAGCTAAGTCCTGGTTAATTTAGATTTAAGACTGCAGTGAGGTAATGATCTGCCTGCAGGCTCTGTCTCTAATCCAAGTAGTCAGACTTCTTCCCTCCGTCAGCTGGAGCCCAGCACACACCCACACCCACACACACACACACCCATACACACAGGCAGCAATATTGTAAACGTATACGCCGCCATCTATACTATACACAGGCGGGGCAGCTTTGCTGTGCCCTAAAATGCCCAGGAGCCTATAATTATCATGGTGACAGAATAATAACAGACCCAAATCCATACACTGTAATCAATCAATGTGGGTGTGTGATGACGCTTGTATTGCTATCTCTGTGAGGACCAATTCAAATGTGCCACCGTGTTTGTTGGGTCATGTGTGCGTTGTGAGGACATGCTGGCTGGTCAGGACTATTTCATGATTAAGACTCACTATGTGTCCCAATTGGGATACTTCTATGTAGTACAGTGCATTTTTACTTGCATAGTATGTGAAGATGTTGATCATTGAGGGGAGACGTGTCTACTAGTGTCCCACACTTCTAACCTTTTGGCCGTTATGAGTACAGCATCCACATTGTGCCATACTTGTTGTCAGTGGGAACGCACTAGTGCTAGAATAGCGAGTTAAAGTATGGAAAATGCAAATTAAGACAGATTTTGGTTTTAAGATACAAGTTATATTAATGAGGTTTAGAATCATAAAACAACAAGTGTGTTTATGTTTTTCTTATAAGGCCCTTCACGAAAAATATCAGTGACTGTTATGTTGGTATACATAAAGTGTGGGTACCATCATATACTGTGTGTGGGTGTATAATTATGTATTTTCGTTCCTGTTAAATAGAAGAGTGGCAGGACAGTATAAAGGCCTCAAAGGCTATGAGTTGAAGCAGTTTGTGCTTCACATTTCATGGTCGACTGAAAGGTTATTGGGCCTGTTATTGTCTCCTCGTGTCCAGGATAAACCCGAACTGGAGGGATAACTTGGAACATGGGAATGATTCAGTTTGGAGTCTCTCTATGGCAGCAGATTGCTCGGCTGAGATTAACACATCTACTTTAGGGATGCCATTGTGTGTTCACCAAACCTCAGATTGAGTTATAAACCGTCCTTGACACTGACTGCATGTCTCTATTTTCTTCAGCACCAACCAGGGATGCATAAAGCGGTGTAATTATTGCTCCTGCTGCACAGGAAGCCTCTCCGGATGCTTTCGTCTCTCTCGGTTTGCTTTAATAGTCCAGGGGGTTATGATTTCTTTTCACGCGACTTAATTAGCACAAAATGAATTGATTCATTGTGTATGTGAGGTTGTCGCCCGCTGTGAATATCGACTTCTGCACCTCTACGTTGCAGTAAATAATCAGATACTGTCTGTTAATCTGATGTGACTGATGAGCAGGAATTTGATTTTCTTTTTTTCTTTTTCTTTGGCATCTTTCAAACTATCAGTTCTCTTTTCATTATTTTAGCAATTGATTATTTCCCTATTGATAAGGCTGGTTGCATGGTGTGTGTTTCCCCTCACAACAAACACAACGTACATGCACATGGTGCCTCATATTCTTCCAAGCATCAAGCTTTGGTTCCTGTTTGGATTTGGGAGGATTCTATCGTTTTTCCGGCTCTGATTCGATGCCAACGGAACTCGGAAAAGCTTATTTTCTATTTCAGGCGCTTTGAAAATGAAATTATTTGATTGGCCTGGTTTTAGCTGAATGTCTATTGTTTAGCAGCAGCTGTGTTAGGGTCAAAGCATTACTTATTAAAAAAACAGTTATTGCACAAAACCCAACAATAACTGGTTAGGAACTGGTTTTGACCACCGACTGTGGCTACAGACACCAACAGGAAGTGGTTATACCTTTATCAATAGAGAAAATGTATCAACTAACTAAGAGTACAAAAATGACAAGGCCTCCTAGTTTTTTAGATCATTCTTTTATCTTGGGAAAATAGTGGACTTTGTTTGAGTGGAGCTGCTGCATGAGCACACACACACACACACACACACACACACACACACACACACACACACACACACACACACACACACACACACACGAGTGACACTAGTCTTACTGCATTGGTCAAGTAAAAGTCAAGTTGTACTGCACCACTTCTCTATCGACGGTTCAGCACCTCTCCACAGCTTTGGAGGCTCTGTCGTTTTTTTTAACAATTATTTTTCATAAAAAAATCTAAAATGCGGTCACGAGCCGGCCGTCGTGTAGAACGTGTTGAATGAGTCAGCATTTGTTCGGGTCTATTCGTGTGCTTCCCACTGCGAACCAGCAGGATGACACAATTACCCCAGCGATAAAAGCTAATTGCCATAATAACAGAAGCGCTGCCCTCGGGTGCTACCAAGAGAGAACGCCACACACACACACACACACACACACACACCCACACCCACACACCCCACCAACCCACCCCCTCAGTATGCCAAGGAAACACTTCTTCGAAATGCATCCACTGGTCTTGTCAAGAAGAAAAACGGACTCTCACGAGATATTAAACTACTGTTTCACATCATATATACAGGCAATGGACAATGAATTGACTGAAAACACAGAGCTATGTGTGGGGGAGGGGAGGGATTTGTTTGTAGGAGCGGAGGTGAGGAAGGGGCACGTTTGTCTTACCATGTGTGCGGGGAAGTGCTTAATTCAAAGCCTGGGAACTCGCCGATGAGGCTTACTTGACATGAGGAAGCGCTCCGTGTGGCAGAAGCCTTCACATCCTCCCCGCTCTGGTTTTTCTACACACCCTCTTCTCATCTCTTACTCTCTCTGAACTACTCTTTTTTTTCTTCTTTTTGTTGCCTTTTTGCTGTGAATATTATTCCGGCTTCCACTGAGAAATCGGCCAAGTCCAGCAAAAACAAGGTGAAATGTCCAGAAAGGAGCTGTGGGCTACATCCAGTCAAAGTGATGCTTTTTAATAACCAGAGCAGTACATCAAATTCAGAAATCATGCGTTTTTTATTCTGCAGCGATACAAATATATGTGCTCATATTAGCCCGTTAGTGCGCCATGAGAAACATACGGTACGTCTCTTTGTATATTTATGAGCTGATAGCGGGCAAATGCTTATGCATTTTTAAACATGTAGTCTATATAATTCACAAGAGGGAAAATACCAGCAGGCTCCAATCCTCAAAGGATTGATGAGCGGCCAACGATCAGCAGAAGTGTACTCCAGCTCTCAACTGCTGCGAGCGACTATAATCAATATGTTGATCCTAACAGAGAGGTCACACATGGGGATGAACCCTCTGAGAAATACGACCCGACTCTGCAGGTCCCCTCAGCTCTAGTATTGTCCTTTTCATTTGTATTAACTCATTGTTTAGGTTTTATTAGTTTAGTTTAGGTTGAAACTTCATTACATTAATGCGTTTCAGTTCCAGTGCTCTGGTATTGTGGATGCTCACTTCCTGCTTTTAGTAAAAAAGTCTGCTGTGAAACGGGTCTGTTGCAGGATGAAGGATGAATTTCTGTATCATCATTAAAAACATTTATTCCTAGCAAATGTTTTCACTGAAAAAAAACTTTTTTCGTAGTTCATCTCTTTAAAAGAAACATTCTGTTGTCCTTTTTAGTTTGACCTTTCGTTCATCCTGTTCGGTACATTCAGTTTGGTTCATCGTGTTATTTTAATGTCAGTAATTGTGAATTTCAGCAATAGATTACCTTCTTCAGATTGAGCCGTATCGCCTGCCATCCCTTCGTCATAAGCACATCGTTTGCCTCTCAGCTCTGTAATCTGTCTCCTCCGTCACGCCTTCTTCACAGAAACTCCAACAAGTCTGAAGCGTTGGCCCTAAATCTGGACTGTATTTCTATTTTTCGGTCAGTGGGAGCAGCTGTGGTGTTCAGCAGCTATCATGTGCCCCAGTGTGCCTTGTCTCCTCTTTGTCATCTGACCTATGACAGAAACACACAGAAGCATTTAGCACGCTCTCAGAAGTGGCGAGATATGATCTGCTCTGTGAAGACGTAGCTTAGCTCTTCACTTTAAAAGAAATCGTCTCATTTACAGCGACGTCCCATGATGCGTTGATTGAGCAACGCGCTCTATAAGTAAAGGAGTAGCAGAGATGATTGATTCATTTCTGACGGCTCAAAGAGAACTAAACTTCAAGCTGGAGGCGCTCCATCCCTCTGGCCCGAACTGCTCCAGAAATAGGGCCTGTTTTTGTAAGAAGATCCATCTCGGAGACGCAGCCGCCTCCCTCTTTCCCTCCCTGTCTTTTCCCAGAGAGCCTCTGGGTCTCTGAAGTGGAGAGAAGTGTTCGTTATGTGATTAGAGAGTCTGTTCAACTTATTTAGAGATGTAGGAAACATGATGTCTGTCGTTATTCCTCCTGGTTCTCCTCAAACGTCGAGGCAGTGAACTTTATCAGATGTTAATATCTTGCAGCCTCAGTAATGACATTGACTATTAGCCCCATAGGGGAGTTATTATTTTTATTTCCATATCTTAATAAGTGAAGAGTAAGATTATATTTGTGTTGGGTCAGAGTTGTCAAAAATAGGATTTGGGGGGATTTGTTGAGATCATTTATATATATTATATATATAAATATATTTATTATATGTATTTATATATTTATATAATATATTTTATAAATATATGACATATATATATATATGTATTATATATATTTATATTATATATATTGTCATGAATGGATTGTGTTGTGATGCTTTGATATGATATTGCTGCTGGTTAACCAGACGGCAGTTGTGCGGTGCAGAATGATGCATGTTTGACAGAGGCAGGGTGGCTGTAATCAGGGGAGTAGTTGCTGAAATTCATCTGTCAAGTGAGCTTTAGAGGATTCTCCCTGATGATCGACATGACGTCACCCTGCAGTTTACTCTCAGACTTTCTGGTACCAGGAAATGAACATGTATTGATCCCTCTGTTATGTTATATTTGAGAACACCTGACGTGTTTTATTCGGAATTCCTTCCTTGAACTGTACATTTTATCGGGAATATGTCCAAACGTTTGGACATAGAGCAAACGACAGGTATTCAGTGAAGCGGCCAATAGAAGCAACACTATCTCATCCCGGAGTTATTTGAGGGTGTTCGGAGGGGGGTCTCGCAGGTGTCAGTTGTCTTCCTCCTGCAGATTATGGCGCCTCAAAGAGACGTTTCTCAGAGGATGGGCGGTCTCATGTCGGCTTTTGAATGTTGCTGCCGTCCTCGGGGCCTTGCGACCGAACCCTGATCATCACTGGGAAAGGCCACCTCATGCTTCTGCTTCCCCGTTTCATAATTTCTGCCATTTGGATTGTTAAAGTAATTGCACTAAACTGCTAATGGTATAACATTACACGGTTTAAGCGCATTCACTTCTGGCTCACAACAATTAGAACGATTAATGGCACCAATCGTGTCTTTTTTTTTCCTTGCCTCATAACTTATACTGTGTTATGCTGCTGGGAAACATTCAATGTAATAATGGTTTGTGAATGCAGGGCACAGTCTCCAGCACGCCCTACTTTTTCCTTTTTGAAAATGTACTAATTAAGAACTGTAATATAACAGGTTATATGACTTTTAAAATGTTAAAGCTGCAACAATCTGCAACATATGATAGTAATTAACTATCTTTTTTTTCAAGTGTTTGTCAGACCACTCAAGAAATTTGAACCCATCCCTGGAAAGTCATGACGAATGTGTTCCTCTACTTTGTGGCATTCCATAGATTAAACTATTTATTGGTGGATCAAGAGAGTAATTAACGGATAACGAAGGTTATTCTCAGCCCTAACATATTCTGAGACGCTGCACGCTTATAGTCCGGCTCTTTTTTCCACGTGATCGTATTTCCTTTTGCTGCTGCAATGTCTGAATTTACACGTCACCTTATATGAACGGTTGCAGAGATTAAGAATAACTTGACAGCCAGTGAACACGTCAACAATGTGCTTTAGTGAGATTTTCTTGGCCCTCACACCGTCGGGCTGCTAACTGACGGAGAGCCGACCGCCGAGGTGTTGAGAGGGAAAATTAGAGGAGCGTTTAGTCGCTTCACCGACGGAGCCCCACCCCCGCAGGTCCTCGTCTCCTCTCCGCCTGCCGATGTGTGTTTTTACACCTTCAGGCGCATGCGGCGCCGAGGTCACCACACGTCACACTCGTGGCCTTTTACTTCATAAACTAGGGTCACCAGACGTCCTCTTTTCCCCGGACATGTCTTGTTTTTGAGACCTAAAAATTCTGATTCTGTAGAGAGAACAGTCATTGGTCGGCCGATCTCAGTGTTGCCAGATACACAAAAATGATCCTCCTTTTAGGCATGTGTATCACAAAACAGGCAGAACAAGAGAGAAGTTTAATCGCTTAGTCCTCTTTTTCACAAACCCAAATCTGGTCATCCTACATAATAAACTCAAGCCGTATCTCCCGTGGTCATTTTTGTGGTGTGGGATTTGCCACACAAGTTAATGTGTCTCTTTAGTGAGTTAATTGAGTTAATGTAATCTCTGTGGTCGTGAACTTGTTTGTTTTCTGCGTCCTCGTATAGCTTGTATCCTTGTGTGTGCTTGTGCCTCTTTTCAGTAGTTTCACCAAGTGAGTCTCCAGCTGGCGATGCGTTTGCTGATCAAACACTGTTTTTTTTAACACGGTGTATTATATTACCTGACGCGTCGCACACACACCCGTCGGCAGCGATGCCTCCAAACATTTCTTCATGCGCTGTACTGGGAGCCACGACACCCCAGTAAAGGCTAGCAGGGAAAAGGGTTTTTTTCCAGAGGTTGCTTTACGGTTGAGTTCGTCTTTATAGCTTTTAAAAATATCATCCCACCCTCTCCTCGGCACACACACACACAGCTGTACGGCATCTTCAGCGGCGGTGTGTTGTTCCTGATGTGGTGACTGCAGAAAGGTGTGGCTCCTCAGTGACCCCTCGACTAGCCACATGATTATACACTAACTCTGGTTCATTGGTTTCTCTCATAGACCGCCATCACATTTACACTCCTCTGGTCCACAGTAACAGTCAGAGTGCAGTGAAGCGTCTCTATAATCTAATATTCTCTACTATTGGGAGCCGAGTCCTGCCAAGTCTCCACTCAGTTATTCAGCTTTCATTGCTCTTAGTTTCTTTCATGATTGGTTGAACGTCTTCAACAAAGACTCATTGGTACGTCTACAGATTTCCCAATGAGATTTAACTCTTTTAAAAAAACAGAAAGAAAGTTATTCACCTTTTTGGTTCAAATGACCAGGTGCTTCAATTAGGGGGGTCGAACTCATGTTCACCGAGGGCCACATCAGCATCATGGCCGCCCTCTTAAAGGGCCGGAAACACTTTATAAACTCCTCCAACACGTTGTTAAATAACTCTCTTTGAATTTGATTATTGTTTATTTGAGTGTAGAAATACTGTACATAAGAAAATGTCTCTAATATTACAACAGCAATCCATTTAATTTGAAACCTTCAAAATAAAAGCACGGCAAATTTGTCTTCAATTTCTTTAAGAAAAGGGATCACATGTCTTTTAAGCCGTCGGGGGCCACTTAAAAGGATGCGGCGGGCCGGATTTGGCCCGCGGGCCTTGTGTTTGACACCTGTGTCTCAGACGTTGGGGAGAGAATCACAATAAAATATTGAGCTTTTATCGATAAAATAAAGTTGATCTCCGTGTCTCTCCACAGTCGACAGAACCAAGTCACAATAGGTACCGGGACTCTTCTCATGTCCTCTCTCCCTCTCTCTCTCTCTCTCCCTCCCTCTCTCCCATCAGTGAACAGAGTATCTGCCAGGCGCGGGCCTCTGTGATGGTCTATGACGATGCCAGTAAGAAGTGGGTGCCCATCAAGCCCGGGCAGCAGGGCTTCAGCCGCATCAACATCTACCACAACACTGCCAACAACACCTTCAGGGTGGTGGGCGTCAAACTGCAGGACCAGCAGGTGAGAGAGACACGGCGTCACAACCACGGGACGTTTCTGATGCTCTGGCTTCAGAGCTACTTTAAATTTTGATTTAATTACATGGTCTTTGACGGATGTGAGGCGTCCATGTTTGTTGTTTTCAGGCACCTACATTTAATAAGTATAGTATAAGTAAGATTTCAGACAAATCAGAGTTTCCTACTCGGAATTACTACCTATCTCGTGGACACTTTAATGCAGTAGATGGGGTTTGTACGGTGATGGAAAACCTGGAAAAGTCATGGAATTTTTAAATGGTAATTTCCAGGCCTGGAAAAGTCATGGAAAAAAACTTAAATCATCAAAGTTTTAAAAAAGTCATGGAAATTTGTTGGAATCGCATGTTAATTTACGCCGAGTTTGAAATAATTAATGTTTTTTTAAAGAAAAACGCTCAAAATGTAAGCCGGCGTACGCTCTCAATATGCAAGATTTTCTAAATTGTTCAGTTTGGTCATGGAAATTTGGTTTGAAGTCATGGAAAAGTCATGGAAATCCACTGGTCAACATGTGTAAGAACCCTGAGTATAATATAATGCTATAATACAAATAGCAAATGATTTTTCTTTTTATTTAACAGTTGTGCCCTTGTGTTTTGAGTTTGTATGACAATAAAATGTGTTTCTTCCTTTTCTTTTCCATGGATTAGAACATATACGTTCATTGAGTTAAATGCTTGAGAAGCGAGATGCGTTCCTTTATGAGTGACGGGTTGCACATTATCAAATGTACGGGAAACATTTTAATTCACGGCTTTACTTTCCTTCCCCTCCCGAAGGTGGTTATAAACTACTC